>CAVNYN010269333.1:0-11987 GCA_963692815.1 Nyctanthes arbor-tristis
TTTTTGTCCTCCTGGGCACGATAAGGGGTTCGTGGTATAGAAAAGTGGGTAAATTACAGAAAAATATGAAAATTATAGAATTACAAGTTAGACGGAAACGAAAATTATGTCACTTCAAATCAATTTAATCATTCATTCTTCCGATCTCCTACCCCGACAAGCATATATTATCTTTAGTATAAGTCCGTGTATATATACATGTGATGCTTGTATACATATATATATATATATATATATATACTAGTAACGTACATGCGATGCTTGTATTTTGTTTTATCTTTAGTATAAGTTCGTGTAGAATTTGTTATAAGGCAAGCTAATACTATCATTGTTCACCGCCAAATGTCTAGTCAGATTATCCCATCAGACGCACACACAGTAAGTGATAATTAGACAATTTATGTGTGAATTGTCCGATATGGATTGTCTCACATATGAATTATTCAATTTTCACCCGTCAAGTGTGCATTTGGCAGGATAATCCACCAGATGTCTAGCGGGTAATCAAAACTCATAAAGTCACAATTTGCGTATAGCTGTCAAAGTATTCCTTGTCTGGGTAATTTTTTTGATGTTCAATGAAATTTAACCAATTTTTAAGCAACTAGTTTTTAGCACGTGTATTGCACGCGAATCTTGAGGGATGTCACAATAAATCTACTTATGATATTGGTTTTTTTGAAAGGGAATTTTATGTATTAATTTTGAAATAATTAAAAATACTGAGTCATGCTGGTTTCCTTTTCATTTTATTATAACCATTTAAGTAATATATATTTTGAGGTAAGTTTTCTTAGCCATTTCATTTTTCTAACCTCATTTATTTATTTTTGCAGTAATAATTAATAAATTAGTAATTAATTCGAGCCATAATAATAGTAAGAGTAAATTTGAGTTTTGAAGAAAATACAAGTGTCATGCCCTCAGCTATATTATCCAATATTCTTGAATTACTTATATCGGTAAATAAATTCGATCGCTGAAGCTTTCGTTTTAATTTTGTTCTTGTCACAAATAGCGAAGATGGGACATACAAAACAAGTAAATTGTTTTTGTCGTTACCAACATCCAAAAGTAAAATCAGTTTCTTATTTCATTATTTGCTTTTCATGCACAAACGTTTTGCATAATTACAACTAGATTTACAATAATATATGAAGAACACAAGAAGTTATGTTTATAGGTATATTTCATTGGTTAACTTAGTCGAGTCAAACTATTGGAAAGCCTTCACATTAACACATAGACTTCCAATTATTACGAGAGTTACACATTCATCTTATGTTACGTAATTTAAGCTACAAATATATACATACCTATAGATAAATATATGTAATTATATTTCATTCATCTATGTTTATAAATATTAATATACATCTATATATTCATCTTTAGTTAGTCTCTTTTTCTTTTCTTTCTTATGCTACTTTAAGAAAAGAAAATAGGATGGTCCGACATATATCTATCATTTATAGAGAGGTAAGCATATTTATTGATGCAAAAGGTATTAAGCTCATAAATTGTTCTTAGATATATTTATAACCAAAGTGTATTCTCATAGTAGCTCCAAAGATCAGTCCCACTACATGCAAAAGTCTATTCCCGTTCGCCGACATGCTCCAACTCATGGCTTGCTTCTCAAATATTATGCTTTCAATCATCATCTAAAAAATTGTAGAAAATGGAGTAAGTACAAAGTATTCAGTGAGTAACAAAATCTTTTGATTCACCTTTCATTTAGGAGATTTCTTTTAATGACAAGTTCAAGAAAATTATGGAATGCACTAAAACTTTTGGATGCACAAGAGAACCCTATTACTAGTTAAATTACTACCCGTAGTGTGTATAAGATTCATATCATTCAATATCGATTCAATCAATAACCATGTATATTCAAGTGGATCCACATCAAAATCATGGTTGAATCCTACCAGAATTTCAAGTAAAGAGTAATACAAACAGAAAGCAATACACCATACTAATCATCACCCATCTCGGTATCATTAAATAACTCCTAATATAGAACAAAACAAAGCAAAGCAAAACAAAAACAGGATGGGTAGAGCATCATTCAAATGCAATAAATCAAATTCTCTTGGTATGACAACGCATCAAAATCTATGTTCTTTTCAAAACTTATAAATGCTCAAGGGAATCAAAATATTTGTTACTCACTTTTTTATCTTACCTTCCCAAAAATTTCTTGAAAGAACCTAAGTGGAAAAGTGCCTCCAAACCCTTGATATTCCTCAATCAAAGTGGTGTTTCAAGTTAGATTCTTCCTATATATGGAGAAAGGTCTTTTTCAAGTGAAAAACTAAGTGTTTAGTGGATTCTAAGGATAGTTTCCTCCCCTCAACATTTATAGACGAATTTCCCTTATATTTTTAGTGAAGAAGCAAGGCAAATAGGCAAGCGTCTTTAGATAATTTGGAAAGTAGCCAATGGAAATGAGTGCAAGTGTATTCTTAGGAGGTTTGCCAATACTAATTAGGACAAGTGTCCCTTTAGCTACTCATATGATTTTTTTTCCTAAAATGAAAAAGTGGCCTTTTTAGAGTTTCTTAATTATTTATTACTCATGTAGTCCTTCTACTTAGTATGATCTCATAATTAGATTGTTATATTTCAAGTCATACTAGTCAACAATTACACTTTTATTTTAGGCATCATTTGAGTAATGACCATTTAATCTTATGACATAGTTTATGCACATTCAAGTAGTTTCCCTATCATTATCAAAATAGTGATCACGTGTCGACGTTGCTTAATTTTTTTTTTTTTTTAAGATTTTGTGGGATATTACAGCAAATGTGAATAAGGAACTTAAATTATTTTCTTACATTCACCATTTTTATATATAGTGATAATGTTGAAATAATTAAAACTAAACAAGCTAAGTAAGGATGGTTGCCTTTTCCTTTTAGAAAAAAATTGCATAAAAATCAAATTACGTTTAGCAAAAGTAAAAAATGTCATATTTTTTTAGAAACTCTAATTGTAGCAACAATTGATATATGATAAATGAAATTACCCCTGATTTTATACTCAGACGTATGAGAATATCCTGAACTCCATTCTAACGAGCATTTAACGCACCTCTTTAACATCCACGTGATGTCCCATCTTCCTCAATTTGGGTTTTTGAATTTTTCTGTCAAAACATAGCTGAGTGTTTTCATTGCATTTGTAGTCGAATTTCTCAACTACGCTTCTAATTTCCGTTTGAAATCTTGTCTTGGAAGATTCACACTTTTCAAAGCATCCATGATATGTCTAAACGGAGTGATGCATACAAGCAGCTTTCCTTAAATAAAAACTAGGGAAATCAGGGTATATGTGTCAATTTAACGATTGACTATTGTTGTATACGGACATATAAATTCTTCTTGACGTTTTCGTCATTATAAATTTACTTTTCACCTTTTGTGGAAATCTCCCTTCATTTTGTGTTTACCATTTAAGTGATTATTTTGAGGTAAGTTTTCTTAGCCATTTCATTTTTCTTGTAACCTCATTTATTTATTTTTGAAGTAATAATTAATAAACTAGTAACTAACTCAACTGCAATAATAGTAAGGGAAAATCTTAATTTTGAAGAAAATACAAGAGTGAATAAGGAAATCAAAAGTCCTTTTTTTTTTTTTTACCGTTTTATATATAGTGATTTTTATATATAATGATGATAGTAATGCTTGTCTTTAAAATTTAAAAGTTCTAACAATGCTCATTCAAGTCGTGAATAATTTCAACAGTTGTCACTTGGGTCTAAAATATCTTCCACGACTAAATATAAAGACCAGAAATATAATTTTATATACTTGAATCCAGTATTGCAAGAGAGATACTGTTTTCATCCTTCTATTCGAATCGCATCTCAGGTCACCACATCGTGCCCCTCTCTATCTTCTGCCACACTATGCATGAAAAAAAGGAGTAAATTATAACTTTTAATTTAAAATAAAATGGGTAAATTTCACATATCATCCCCAACTTTTGCACTTTGAATCGCATGGGTCATAACATTTTTTTCAAGGTGTTTGGTCTTCAACCTTTTATAAATATGTATATACGGTCCTTATTGATGGATTCTGTTAAATCTTACCTTTGTACCCTTTTTTCTTTAAATTAAAAACAAAAAAGAGTTTACAAATAAGAAAGTACTACACATATATAAATAACAGAAAAAAAGAAGAATAATCCCCACTCACATCCGCGCTTTGCTGTTATTTCTGACAAAAAAATGAAGGGGAATCTCCCCAACTTTTTGGCTTCTAGAAATGACAGCATTCCAATAACCATGTGGGGGTAGGGTGGGGGATCTTCTTCTTTTATTTTTTTCCTTACATATATATATATATATTATTTTCTTATTTTTAAAATCTTTTTAATTTTTAATTTTGAAAAAAGGGTATAAAGGTAAATTTGTTAGGGTTTTAATGGAATTATTGACGTTATCCATCAATAGGAACCTTATGTGCATATTTATGGAACGCTGGAGACCTGTTAAAAAAAAAGTTAGAAACCCAGGAATACAAAGTGTGAAAGTTGGGATATGTGAAATTTACCCAAACAAAATTTTACATAACAAAAAAGAAGTAAATAAATAAAATTTTATATTTAGCGCCTCCAGCCTTTGGATTTAAGTAATTTTAAACATATGCGACCAATGCCAAAACTTTTTATAATTCAATGAATGTTGTTGAAACTACTTAACTTCACTGGCCATTGCTAGAACTAGTGAAACTTAAATCAACGTTCGTGAAATTAGGACCCAAATCAATCTTAACAAGAGACGGTACAACATATACAGGAGCAGAGCCAGCCATCGATATCAAGGGGTATCGAACATGTAGATTAATAGTAATTTGCATATTAAATTTTTTTAACAATTATCTATATGGTCAAAAAATACATTTTTGTCAAAATAGGCTGTGCTGAGGCAAATAGTAGCCACCCTCTACCTACGCCTTTGAACATATACTTCTAATCTCACTAGATGTTTAACGGGATTATGCTGCGGTCAATAAGGTAGGGATCATCAAAACACCAAATCATCCAATATAAAGACATAAGGACCATATATTGGGGACTAACATGAGACACTCTTCTGTAATCTTATATACTGTGTACGTTTTCTATTTGTACAATTTTTACATGAAAACGTAAACATTTTACTTTCCATGGATGAAATTTTTTTAAAATTTATTAGTTATTATTATTATAGGAAAATATATATACCCTACACATTTGATACCCACACTATATTTTTATTAGAGCGAAGAACCCCAATTTTTATCATTTGTAATATTTACGTCCCTAACTATTTTTTTTGTTTTTTTTCTCGAGTTCTTTGTTTAATCATCACATCATATTCTTAATAATGGGTATATATAAAAAAAATTGTTTTTCTACTTTGAATCTAACAAAATAAGTAGTTTTAATGTATAGAGATATTAGTCTTGTATTTATTAAAAAAATTTAGAAAATTCTAACAATGAAAATTTTAAAATCAAAATATTGTATGATACAAGATGTCATATTAATAAGAGATTAAATATAAAAAATATGACAGAAATAAGCTAATGATACAAATGTAAAAATTTTGAAAAAAATAACGAAATTGAATGCAATTATATTGTTATGTATTTAGTAAAAAAAGTGGTGTCAATATAACCACTATATTATTATTCCTTCTCCCCAATACATAGTCTTCAATTGACCTAATTACCCTCAAGAAATGCTATCATCTCTTACTTGTTTATTTATCGAGTAAATTGGTGAGGGTATATAAATCTTTTTGTCCTGTCCTTATTTTAAAATTTTTATAGACCAAATGTGACCAAGAAAAGTAACATTACTCTTCAGTCTTCCCTTAATAGTGCACCCCCAAATTTTCTGGTTAATCTTTTCCTTTTTCTTCTTCATTTTTTTCAATTTATTTTTTGGCCAATCTTGAGCCATGTTGTTCGGAGATAATTACGGGAAAAAAAAACTTGAAAAGTTAGGGACCAAAACAGGATTAGTCGAGAACATTGGGGCCGAATTACTATTTTCAATATGAGAGTGCCTCAAACCAGTATATTTTTCTGAAGTCTGATATTTTGGGAAAAAAATGAGGCCAAAGACGGAGAACAAACGGAGAAACAGAATCGCTTCCTCTCCAACCCGGACCCGACCCGCCCCCGCAGGTACGCGCGGGTCGGGTCCTTCTAGCCCACGAGCTTCGCCGCCGTCTGCCGCACTTCTTGACCGGGGGTTCGTTGCGGAAGAGCTCTCTATATTCGAGGATCTCCATATCGCACCGGAACCGAACCCGAATCCGAGAAGCTTCCCGCACAGTGTGAAGCAGCAATGCTGGGAAAAAGCACAGAAGATCAAGGGCCGTGACCCGGATAGATGGCGCCGGGACTCGCTGGGGAACACCGTGTTCAGGAAACTCGTAGGCTGCCCAGGTTGCCTTTGCCATGATTATGACCACATCATTCCTTACTCCAAGGTAAGTTCGACCTTTCAAGATGTATATCTTTTATAATCTTATCATTTATCAAACGACGTGTTTGATTAATGATTATACTTGTTTTTAACTTTAGTTATTTATTTTGTATGAATTCTGAAAATTTCCGGTACGAGTTTCTTCAGGATTGTCCAATTTGATACTCCAAACAAATGGGAAATGACATGAACACGGGGCTCAATTTATTGTTTAATAGGGCGCCTTTGAACAAACTTGTTTTGTTTCCATTTGTCTGGAGTTTTTGAGAATTCTAATGAATTGGTTTGTTATCTCCATCTTTAACATGGCATGAATACCAATATGAGTGTATCTCTTTAGAGTTTGGGGTTATGGTTGTGAGGGGTATATTCTCGTGCATAAGTAACTGATTCAAATAGAGAACTGTATTTTGGCAAACCTAAAGGCTAAACTTGTACGTGGTATAATGGTGTTGGAACTGCTCTTTTCATGACCAAGACTTTTTGTTTTTCTCTTCATAGATGAACCTTTCAATCACACTCTGAGTGGAGGTTCTGCGGTCATTCAATTACTTGACCACACGTAGATGCAATTGTTTCTATCTTGATTGCTTTTAGTTTGAATTTTGGGTGCTGAAAGATCCAGACTTTTCTTTTGCGAAGACATTTCAGTTTGTTATCCAATCGTTCCTCAGAAATATTAAAACTAAATACACTCAGCAACAGTGGACTTGAATGCTATAGGGGGAATTGATCATCCATTTTATATCAATCTCTTTTGGTTCCTTACTGAAAGAATCTTGTTACCCATCATAGCATGATTAACTCTAACAAAGACAGAATTATTGCTATTAAGACTACAAGTCAACTTCCTAAAATTATTAGTGCATCCGAGTATCCTGCGTGGCGTGCTCAGATTGAAAAGATATGGTTATGATATTCAGAGCTATTCAGATGACTTGTTTCCATGTCTACCACAAATGATTGAGAATGGAATAGGCAAGACAAGCTTTTGTTTTTTGCCTTGATTTGCAAGCTCTGAAGGTTAAGTGATTGCCATACTCCAATTTGCAGAACAGTGGCTTATGCATGTTTTAAACATGGGAAGTCTTATGCTAGTTGGACCTATGGACATGTGACGACTCTTTGTAAAATTCTTAGAAAGACTACTAAAGGTTCCAAACCCATATCCGGGTTTGACTACATGGAAGATGTGGAAGATATAACTGGAAAAATCTCTTATTGGCTTATGACTTACCAATCATAATTTTATTCACCCTGTTCTGTGTTGGTCTTGGTGACGAGTACTCTCAATTTGGAGAATGGAAAAGCCCATCACGTTTAAAGAACTCCATGACTGGTTGACATGATATGAACTTCTTGAACTACTCAACCAAAGGGGAATATTTCTGCTTAATTTAGTCATAAGGGTAACTGGAACAGAGGGAGAAACAACTGAGATAGTAGAAGAATAACTAGTAACCTTTTTTTGGAGAAAATGAAAAACTTGAAACACATTATAGCCTCGTGTCTTCTCTATGAATCATGATGTCAATACTAAGTTGTGCCCTATCTAGGCCGAAACCTTATCTCTTGAGCCTTAAAGAAACATTTCTTGGTTGCTTGATGTGGCACATAGTTGGAATATTGAGCTCTTGCTATTATCAGTATAACCTCTGTGGATTCAATCACTCTACGCAAACTCAGTATTTAACTTTCTTACTCCTGCTTTCATAATTAAGGAGTTGTTGCTCTTGCTGCTTATTCAACTTTTCATGCACAGACGTAGCATATTGAAAATGATATTCACTTAAGTTACGATAAAGTCCTACAAAAAATAACTCTTCTAATTCTCTTTATTCCTTTAGTTGAACAAACATCAGACCCCTTCACAAAATTTCTTGGCGCTCCACGTTTTCACAAGCTAAAGGCCAACTCCACATTGAGGACTCCTCATTTAGTTTGCGCGAGGTAGGGGCGCGGCTGATATTAGTAGTGAAAGGAGCACTCTAGAAACAGTAATGCTCAATCACCATCAGTGGTGTTCTTCACCATGTTTTAAGTGTCATTAAGTAATAAGTCCACTTAAATGAATCACATGTTATCATTTAGTGATGCTATATTGCCACATGGACTGGTGATCATAGCGGTGAGAAATAGGTAGCATTATTCATTTAGAATAGGTTACATCACATGTCGATTGTCACCCATACATAACACAGAATATTATGTAATGTCTTGTGTCCTTATCCTATTGTACTGAGTTTGTATTTAAGCTTTGAATCACTGAAATATATGTCCGCTTTTGCCACCTAACTTTAGCTCTAATTTGGAGACCTTTCTATTTCTGTAAACGCTACACATTTTATCTTATACAGCCTCAACGCCGTTGCCAAGTTGAAGTGTTGTGAATGACCTGCGAACTGCACATGTAAACTCCAAATGTCCTTCTCCTCTTCGCTGCACCTACACAATGCAAACGTTGTAAACCAAACTTTTTATGTATGTTTATGTTCATATATGGATGGGTGCGGAATTTTCACAAAGTTGATATGTAAGCAGTCGGGTTTGTGGTATCATTTGTTTTGGGCTGTTTCATTAGTGAAGCAATAATGATATATGGTACTACGTTTGTGAGGTACCATGAATTAATGTTACTCTCCTTGCTATTCATCATATTTACATGTTATAACAGCAGCCAACATGATCTCAACTCATAAGACCATTTTCTTTGTGAGTTCGTTGAATGACAATTTGTGTTTTGTAAGTTAATAACAGAATATCAAGGTAGTCCCCCATTAGTCATTGGTCATTAGTAAGAAACGGTATTCATGACTTCTATATAAAGTAACATATTAAAAGCTTACATTGGACTTTAATATGTCTTAAGACTCGTTCAATTTAATCTCAACATATCAATTCTCATGATACAGATGTAGACAATGAATTTGGGGTAGAGGATGAGGTTGGGAGAGAGAATTACTTTCCTAAACCAATTCACGGCGAAACATAGAATCATAGAAAGGAAGGGCATGTCCTTTCTATTTCTGATACAAACAGCCCTGAAGTAACTTCCTATAGCACAATAAGGCTGCATGTTACCATTTACACTGTATGTAATCTTAAATGAATCCTGCCACAACTTTCTTATCTTCTAAATTCTAATGCCTTCGCTTTCTTGCCATAGAGAATACCTTGTGGTAGTTAAAGGAGCCCCATTTCATGGAAGAGTGAGAAAGGGTCACAGCTTCTTCTTCTATACATACAGTATATTGCTTGCAATAAGTACAATTTGAGCTATGCTATTTAAGTCTTCAGATGTACTTCCAATTCCACCCCACATTGGATCCTGATTATGGAGTTATAATTCTCTATTTTCGTTCGTATCATACAATCGAATATACTTAGATTACTCAGATAACCATAGAAACAACTAACAAGAAAATAAATACTTGAATCCTGCACCATAGAAACAACTAACAAGAAAATAAATACTTGAATCCTGCACAACCTATATAATGATGTAAAAGTTTCCAAATAAATCTCTTTTTATGACGAGTCAATTATTGTTCTTTTAATTGAAGATTTTTCAATGTCCTGGTCTATGTTGAGTTTTATGCTTCCTTTAAATTGGAGGTAAGGTAGCTGAATGCCTTTCTATTATATATAGACATGTGGATGTATATGCAGACATGTATGCGCTGAAATCCAGAGCTATATATCTGCTCCTTGTAAGTTGTAATCAGACCATCAGCTCTTCCAGTTGAAATACATTCTCTTTTCTAAGAAAGATCATTTCTTTAGTGCCACTTTTTCTTCTGATTACTGTATGACATTTAGTTTCACACTTTGGCAGGGAGGAAAAAGTACATTGGACAATTGTCAAGTTCTACAGGTAAAACCTTTGGCATCTCACTAACAGAATCTGGTCAGTTTGCTCATTTGGTATTCTTTCTCTTGCCATTCTGTTTATCTGTAAGATGTATAAGAGGAGGAGCATAAAAGAAAGAAAGAGTTGTTGTTTTTGGTTGGTTGGTTGGGGGGGGGGGCCAGAGGGGCAGAGAGACGCAGAAACTGAGGCCCAAGGGAAAAGTATTTTAATTCATAATAAAATCTGAGAATTACAAAAGTTCCTATTTATATAGGGTAAAAAAAAAAAAAAAAATTAATTTTGGTAGCAAATCAAACAAAACATAAATACCTCGGTAGACAAATCTGATTACCTATTTTAACATAAGCATCTAAATTTGGTAATATATGATCAATCTCCACTATTATTTCATCTTGAAATTCTTGTTTGTAGAAAGTATATGTCCTTGGAAACTCATTATTCTATGATATGTATTGCTCAAACAGTGACTGCATTCTTAAATTTCTATTATCGTAACTTTTTGTTATGCTTGTTAACTTTATAAGTAGGAGATGGAGATGAAGTGTGTTCTCTAACATTCTTGGAGTTTTTGCCTTTATGGAGTAAGTGAATAAAATGTCTAACTTGGGTAACTATCTTGTACGCACTACTGTTATGAATGCAGATAGAATATTTCATAAAATGAAGAGTAACGTCAATAAACTGCAGGAGCGTGCAAGACAATGATTTGGTTTACTATTCTCATATGTTTTTGTAGAGGCTATATGGGTAATTTAATGATCTGTAGAATACTTCTTACGAATTTGTACTCAAACTCATGAAATTTCTTTTGTTTTTGGCTAGGTACATGCTATGAAATTTGCAGCTGTCTAAGCTTTACGCATTTTCTGATTTTCTAATTGTGGATCCGTCCGTTCAGCTTCTCTGTATGTATTTTTTTGTTTAATATTTTTTCACGTTGTTCTTTAACGAACTTGCTTGTGGCACAAACTTTTTTCCTTCAAAGGCAACTGTTAATCGATCCAAGGGCAATCGCACGGAGATGTCCAAGTCTGATCTTATTCAGAAGAGCGCTTATTGCCGGGTTTCAGGTACTTCATTATTTGGTGTTCATTTGATCATTACAAGGAGCCTCACCAGGGAGAAAAATAATTCAGTTTCTTTAGCAATGCATAGGCGCACAACATTAATACGAAAAATTGGAAGCTGGGAAGAAATACAGGTCCTGGACTAATGGAATTTCAATTGGTGCAGATCGTGATATGGATCTTATTGAATTGTCGGCATATGGAAATGTTCGTCGGGGACAGGATTCTGGCGGATGCAAGATTCAATAATTAATTAATCAGTCAGTTAATGGTCATTTATGTGCAATCTTCACTTTTAGTGTAACATAACATTGACACTGATCGCACTATGAGTACTGCTAGAATATGTTTGTACCAATTATGGTTCTGATTATGGTGGAAGTTAGAAAGAAAACTCAGGAATGTTTCTGCCTCGGACTTTTGGGCTTTGGCAGAAGAAAAACTCAAAATATTCTTTTTATGCTGTCAAAATACCTGTTTTCCTGGTTCTGAACCCAAAGCAGATGGAGAGCAACAAAAGAGACACCCATGGGCAAGAATGAAAACTTAGGCCT
>CAVNYN010269335.1:0-14185 GCA_963692815.1 Nyctanthes arbor-tristis
AACGAGGATGAAGAAGAAGAAGAAGAATTAGTAGTGTGGACAATTTCTTGATGCCGGTTATGAATACGGTGCTTATGGATATGGCCTTTTCCTAGTCTCGCAGGACGAGGAGCAGCGGCGCTGAATTCCATGGCCAATGAAAGTACGAAACTCGTCTGAGAGATGCAAATTGCTGTATGAATTTTGCTGTTTATGGACACAACAAGAAGGGAAGGCTACTCATAAAGCAGAGGCCACATGATTTTCCCACTTTCTCGTGAATAATAAAATGCCATTGTGCTTCCATTCTGTCCCTTATTTCGTTTTTACATAAGGTCCAGTCTCAATCTTGCTTTGCTAGAATTTTGGACCATTTTTGTTCCATTTCTTGTTTGTAAATGCAATCCAATTAATTATATAACCATCGTTTCAAGCACTGACAATCTAATGAGGACGCCGTGTCTCCGTCCCAAACGTGTTGTGTTGTGTGACTACTTGCCGACGAGCCGCATACATTTTTGTATACTTGTTTTAGTTTTCGACCTTCAAAGGTGGAAGGAAGTATATAACGAACAATGTAACGCGTACTTACTACAGAAAAGAGCGCATAAACAACGAGTTTTATGTTTCTGTCTTGTGTCGTATCCGACCTGCTGGTTGACCAGACAGAAGCTACTGTAAAATTTAATGAAGGATGCTTTCACATGGTGCTAATACTAGTAGGAATGGAGGATCCGTGATCAGTTCCAGATAAAGTCAAAAGATGCCCTGGATTTTAGGGGAACTCATAGTGGGATTGAGGGGCTGGTGATGAGGCAATTTGGTGAAGATAATATATCATCATGAATAAAGTTAGAAGTTAATAATAGATATTGAGGATGGAATTAATATTTCAAATATGTTATTTTACAAAAGTTCCACATATACATGAAAATGTGACCTTATAGAAGTGGTATAAATTTTATTGAGTAATGAAAAAGTGACTATGTGATTATTACCCGATGAAATTGTGTCACTGTTACATAAAAATATCTCTTTTCTTTTATATCTCAATAGAATTACTCTTTATTTTATCATTTGTCTAAAATAAAATTGTGCGAGTGTTTCGACGGGGAAGTGGGGTGTTCTATTGTTTATTTAGACGGCTAAAAATTTACAAATGAACATATCATGAACAAAAAGTGAAGTAATAAATGAGTGTTTATCTGGCAAATTTTCTTATTGGTGCTTGAGCGTAAACAAATATATTTTTTCAAATATTGATTTTTTCTTAAGTTAAGCCACGAAATTATTGTTAAAATCATCATGAAATGTAACACTCCCACCGGAGTAGTTGTTTTTGGGGTAGTTGAAAGTTACCTTCAAACAATTCATAAGTGATTACAAAATGGATTTTGGTTGAAAATGCTTTGCCATTACAAACAAGTAATCCACCGTTGACATTAGAATAAACAGAACATTGAAGGAAAATCATTTGGTAATGTCTCTATCCGTCATTAATTCTTTGGACTTTTAACTATGTACTTGCATCATTTTTTTTTTCTTTTTTTTTTCTTTTTTGGTTGCAAAATAGTCTTTGAAAATTTGCTAAAATTGTTCTATTACACAATATAACAAAAAAAGCGCTAAAGCCTACTAAGGATTGAAAACCCATCGAATAATATTAAAATTTTGTTAAAATGCACAAGAGCACAAGTTGGAAGAGTAATTTCTAAAGTCCAATTTCTTAAAAAGAAATACACAATGTGTTTCACATTTTATTTTTTGATTATGATCTATAACACAATTTGAATTATTCTCCTATAACGTACTAAATTACTTAACATTTTTTTTAATTTCTTTTAATGGGTTTTATTATTTTCCTCACAACTCATTCCTATCATAGCAACCGAGTAATGTTTCCAAATTTTAAAAATCGCGCCATGTTGCATGCCCCACGGGGGAGTGGGGAGGGAGACTCTCCATCTCTATTTACTTGAAATGCCTATCTTCATCGAGTATAATACATATGTCCAATACATAATCAAAGTGTCACAACATGAAATTCCAAGTTTTCAATGCTTTTTTTTTTTTATAAGACATAATTTTAGACTCAAGTAAATGAAAATAGTTATCAATTATGAAAATACTACTGTCTTAAAAAAAATGAAAACACTATTTATTCAAACTTTAATTACTAAATTGATTAAAATAAATAGTTCAGGACTAGCTTGAAATAGTTCCTGAAACCGTACAACTGAAGTCTACTGCTGAAAATCGGCAATCCTTTCAGGAAGAAAATAAAGGAAGATGGAAGACGGAGATGATAATCAGAAGCAGCAGAAGAATTCCTCGTTTGTTATACAAATTCCATCTTACGAACAAGTGATTGAAAGTTCTCAATCCAAAAGGACGCCGTCGTCTCTCTTCAAGCCTTCCCCCTCGTTTTCACAGGCATTCAATTTCATTAAAAATTCCGACTTCTATTCACCGCCGCCTGCGGCCGCCGTTTCACCTTCCAGTACTCCCCCTCCGAGGTTGTGGCGCTATCCTATCTCTACTTAATGCACGTGGTTGTGGATTTGGGGATGTAATTGGTTTTTATTTGTTTATGTTTCAGGCAAACTGGTCAATCGGAGGTTCCAGCTTCCTCTGCTTCGGCATCTGGTTCGAATCGGAATGCCATTGTTGTAAGCCATAGACAGGTGAGTTTTTATTGCTCTATAATCTATTGTAATTTTGGTCTCCGATTTCATAATGTGGATTTTGATATGCCCATGCTCTAGCCGTTAAAGAGTTGGGAGTTACTAGAGACCGGAAAATTGATAATAGTCCTCTGGATGACTTACACACATAGAAGTTCTACACAGAAACCTAAGGTGTTGTAGAAGTTGTCTTGAAAAAAATAAAATAAAATTCAATTCAGCAGCATGTCCATTTTATCAGACTGGATTCAAGTTGCAGTTGTGTGACCTTGGAATATATTTATTGAAGATAAGCTGCTTTTTTTTTCCCCGCAACTCTGCAAGTGTTCAAGATTTGTGGGCTTTCGTAAACAATTTTAACAAATTCCATTTCTTTTTATTTTCATGCAGAAGGGAAACCCCTTGCTGAAACATATAAGGAATGTCAGATGGGCTTTTGCTGATATTACTTGTGATTATTTGTTGGGCCAGAATGCGTGTGCTCTTTATTTGAGGTTTGGACGTTTACTTATTTTCGCTTTTTGGTTGCACAATCAAATTAAAGATACTTCTAGTCCAGGGATTATTTTCATGAGTTTGGCGGCACACCATATATCTTTTTGAATCACTGCCATAAATATTTCTGATATTTTGGATGCCAAACTTGTTTTCATGGAAACTGAATCAGATGAAGAAATGCAAGGATAAATTCCTAATCATTTGATTTTCAACAAGTTCAAACTTGGTTTTCACTTTTTCTTTTGATATTCATTCACATAGATGTGTCTAGTCATTGTTATGTGGATTTTTAATCATGCTGTTGAGAATAAAAATAAATTGTATTAAGAATTTGACAAGTTTTCTCTTGTCTTTCGAAGCATCTCTAAAGAACTTCCAAAAGTTGTGTTCCTTCCCTTATATAGGAATTATCACAGAAACTGAACTGAAGTGAAGTTGTTAGACTTGAGAAATGATTGGCCTGAATGATTGAAATGTATATGGGAATGTCCATTTTGATAGAGTCCTATATCTTATGATTTTCTGTTTGTGTACCTCCTGCATGACTTATAAGATTTTTAGCATAGAATCTTATCACTATAACTAAACCGTGCTCTTTTACAGTCTTCGTTATCATCTTCTCCATCCGGACTACCTGTATTTTCGGATTAGGGAGCTACAGAAGAACTTTAAGCTTCGTGTTGTCTTATGTCATGTTGATGTGGTAAGTTCTTGGAAAAATGTAAGTTGCTTGTTTTTCTAGCGCAGTTGATACAACAGCATTGTTATTGGTGCCAGGAAGATGTGGTTAAGCCATTACTTGAAGTCACAAAAACAGCTCTACTTCATGATTGCACTCTTTTATGCGGTTGGAGGTATCCTTCTCATATCATTAACTTTGTCCTAAGTAGGACATGTGATACGTGATTTTAGATGGTTGTACCAATCCAGTCTGTGTCTGTATGTTTAGCATGTATGTATTCAAGTTCATATGTATGTATACATGCATGATTTGGTTGAAAATGGAGCCATGACAATGCTATGAGAGTTTTCTTTGATTTCTTAAGAATGCTTGAAAGCCTGGAAAATACTTGGAATGGATGAAGTATTGGAAAGCTTTTTCTATATGAATATCATTTGCTTCTTTTCCCGTTGTGAACAAACAAGAATTAACTATAATTTGCAGAGTTTGTTGCTTTTAGCAGATGAAATTATTAACATGATCTTATCTAGGTGGTTTGTCAAAGATGTATATTGTTGAACTTTAAATGGATGATCTCCATTTTGAATCTGTCCCCTCTGTTTTAAATAAATGTGGGGAAAAAATATTTTGAATATTAGTAGACAGCCCTACCCACCTAATGTGAAAATTTAGACCCTGCACAACCCCTGACACCAAGCAGCTTGCGTTCCTCGGTAAAACTAACTTCATTCTACTTGTCATTTTTATTTAGCTTGGAAGAATGTGGTCGATACTTGGAAACGATTAAAGTTTATGAGAACAAGTCTGCTGATCTTATTCAAGGGCAAATGGATACAGATTATCAATCACGGGTACTATCTTCATAAGCCCTGGCTAGTAATTAATATATAGGAGATAATTAGTGGGATTTTTGTATATAGACAAGTGAAATGATATCCTTTCCATGAATAGTTAAATCATGCTCTGACAGCTGTAAGGCATGTTAACAAGACGGATGTTGTTACGCTTGGGTCAACATTTGGGGTAAGCTATCACGTCCCAGTGTACAGTTTATTTTGCAGGTTATTCATCCTCTAAAACGAAGTTTTGCTCACTGCAGTCTCTTTCTAGCATTATGGATGCATCAATGGAAGATCTAGCCCATTGCCCAGGCATAGGAGAACGCAAGGTATTTCCATACATCTATGCTTTCAGAGATCTTTGAATGATAGGGAAGGGGTTTCTCTTATTAGGAGCTTGGTGTTTCTCTGGATTACCTATTTCATTTGCATTTCAGTGTTAGGGTAATTGTCTTTTTCTTTTTCCCCTTAATATGTCTTTAACTTGACTACATATAATGAAAGTTGCTAAACAACATTATTACGGCAATTTCAAGCTTGTCACGCTATTAATTTGATAGAATTGTAAAAATCTACTTGTAAGTATGCACTGCTGAGGTCCCCATTCAATTTATTCTCAGCAGATAGGTACCCGTCCTTCCCTTTTATTAGAAAAGGGAGCTCACTACAAGTTGTTATCTGGCTTGCTTTTAGGTCATGCCTCTGACCATCTACTCGACAACTCATATGCTACATATTGATCCAATTGAAACAGTTTTTTGCTTGCTGCCCGCTTCTAAGATCATTTCTAGTGAATAGGTATGCATCATCAGATAGTTTGGGTTTCTTGTTGCATGAGCATGTTTATAAATTATTCTGAGTGATATTACACCTTCAAGAGAAATGGAAATTTATAATGCTTTTTCACTGTTAACTGGTGTAAACTGTGATGTAATGGATCAGGTAAAACGCTTGTATGATACTTTCCATGAGCCTTTTAAGAGAGAAGTTCCCCACCATCCTCCTGTAACAGAAACTCCAGTCCAGGACAAAGCTGGGCCTAGCTGTGTCTATGAAGGAAATAACGGTGATGAGGAATTTCAGGATGCAAGCAAACGGAGGAAGAAAGAACAAGAATTAAGTGTCAAGTCAGCATTACTGGCTGCTTTTGCAAAGTATTCAGGTAGAATAGCTAAAAAGAGCAATAATAAACTAGGAAATGATGAGGTAGAGAATGGAAGTGTTGATGCTGAAGCAGCAAACAATGGTAAGGAGTGTGCCAGTTAGACTGAGATCTTATAAAGATGACTCCATCTGTGATCCTCGTGGAACTACTTGTATTGGAGTATGCAACTAGCTGATCTCTGTAATATGTAGTACACAAATACTAATCACTTCTTAGTAATGCACAATTTCCTGGAATCCCTGCTGTTGTCTGCTCCAATTGATGAAGCACTTGCAAATAAACATGGCTGATGGATTCAAACGCCCAAAATCCTTGTCGAGCTACATCAAAAGTATATATTATTATGGATTGAAAATGAACATCATATGCAAAAGTTATGCACGTTTCTTCGAACACCAACTGTCAAACTTGTCACATAGAAAATCCTAGAAAAAAAAAAGCATGACGACTCAAAAAATAGAAATCGGATGACACAGTTGATTCCCACATGTTTAGAAACGCGAAATGTGCGGAAAATTTGTTTTGGCAACTATTTTAGTATTATTATTATATAATAATATAGATAATATTGAGATTAATTAATTAATTATTGTTAACATAAAAATCCAAACAAAACAAAGTGACGGCTCATATAATAGAAATCAGACAACTCAATAATTCCAACATATTTAGAAACTCGAAAATTGTTTTGACAATTTTTTCTTTTTTAAAGTAGTATACACACACATTACAGAAAATTGATAATAATTATTTAAGAAATTGTAGAAACAACATGGATAGATAAATTTGTATAAATGTCTAAAGAAACAAAATTAACCGTAAAATATAACCAATCTCCATCATCTATATAAAAGAGATGAACATATAAAAAGTTAAAAAGACAACATTTTTACACAAGTTAAAATAAGTTTAGAATAACAAGCATGTGTTTCTAACTATGTTCTACTGGTCTACTTCAAAATTAGTAGTTAAATTATATTTATATTTAAAAATATTGCAACATGCACCAAACTGCCCTTGGCAATGGCTATGTTAGGAAAATCAGATTATGAAAGAATGTCGGATGGGAATCAAGTTTTGTTTGAAAGACTTCGAAGCTGTAATTGATAATAATTATTTAAGAAATCAAAAGATAAGAAAAGGGTAGTTTTACGTCCAAGTAACGAATTGAATTTGTAGTGGAATCTAAAAGTTGTTACATCAAAAGGAGGTTTCTCATAGGTAAGAGGTCTTTCTCAAGGTTTCTCATAGGTAAGAGGTCTTTCTCAAGCATTGTAAAGTTTCTAAATTGTGCCGCTCGCTCTTGAGCAAGAACCGGTAGATCAAATAATTGATGAAAATTACTTGGATGCATTGCACATACACCTATTACTTGGACAAGATGACCAAGACTTCGAGCAATTCTTTGGTGCATTAGAGTCGGTGAGGATTGAATATGAAATAGCATTTTGATTGACTTGATGCCAAACGTGCACGGGGGACATTTTCTACTTTCTGTGCGCAAAGAAATATTATTTAATTGCTTCTTCCAATTGTATATGTCAAACAACTATATGTGCTCATTATTCAAATGAAGTCTCATAAATATAACTTACAATCTTAATTTTCTTTACATTGAACATATATAACGTGAATTTCGATACATAAGTTGACAGGTTCTTTTGGAAACAATTAAAATACAAAATAGAGTGTTCATTACATACTGTTAGTCAGCATAGAATACACATAACTTATACAAGTTGTGTATTTTTTAGTTTCTTTGTGACATTAATATTAATAAACACAATTACAATTACGTTATATTTTATAGATGAAATTTCTCTAAAACTCTACATGTGCAACACTCGAGTGGATTACGCTATATTTTATGTATGAAATTTCTCTAAAACTCTATACGTGCAACGCACGGGTAGAAATCTAGTTAGCCAACACTAAACCAAATCTAATTGCTCAACCGCCTCAGGTATTTCATGTTATCAGTTGCATCCGTGGAAACATTGGGCTTTTTCAGCCCTTACTCCGCTAATTATTTGGTCTTCACTATTCAGTTTCTATAATTATGATGAAAATAATAGAAAACAGATAACTAAGATAATTCCAACCTACTTAGAAACTCAAAAATTGTTTTAACAATTTTTATTTATTTTTAGTATCATACACACACATTATAGAAAATTGATAATAATTATTTAAGAAATTGTAGAAACAACATGGATAGATAAATTTGTATAAATATCTAAAGAAACAATATTAACCGTAAAATATAAGCAATCTCCATCATATATATATATATATATATATATATAAGAGATGAACATATAATAGTTAAAAAGACATCATTTTTACACAAGTTAAAATAAGTTTAGAATAACAAGCTTTTGTTTCTAACTATTTTCCAATGGTCTACTACGAAATTAGTAATTAAATTATATTTATATTTAAAAATATTGCAACATGCACCAAGCTGCCCTTGGCAATGGCTATGTTAGGAAAATCAAATTTGAAAGAATGTTCGACGGGAATCAAGTTTGTTTGAAAGACTTCGAAGTGAATAGTGGGGGTTGTAGCCTTTCACAAAAGAAGTGGTGAGTTGTCATGGATAGCCTTCCACTCTTGAAGCCTGATGGTCTAGGTCTCAATTAAATAATTTAGCAGGTTAGGTTGGGTGGGTGGTGAGCTCGAGTCAAGTTAAATATCCGTTAAAAATCAAGTTCACTGAGGGTTGGTGGATCGAGTCAAAAAACTAATTTTTATTTGTTTCTAAAAAATTTTGGTCCGTTGGAAATTTTCGACTGCATCTCCAAGTACTTCTGCAAATTAGAAACCCCTAAAATTGGGGGAAACCAATTGCCCTCCAAAGGCATTCTCATAAATAATCGGTGGCATTTTTGTAATTAGTTAATGACATTTTTATTAATTAATAGTTGTCCCTAAAAATGGGATGTCAACAGTGTTACCTACAGCAATTTTATGTTGCCTACACGCATGCATGTTATTATGTATGCTTATATATGTGTCAAATATCTAAGTTACAAGCATCCTACACTTGTAGTCTAAATGTGTGTCACGTGTTGCGTGCATGCTTAATAATATGCATGCTTGGGTAAAATAAAATTTTTTGTGTTTTGCCTATATCCAAATTTAAAGAGATGGGGATGGTTAGAGCAAGATTTCTCCCAAATTTGGGGATGGTTTACCTCCAACCATCTCTTAAATGCTTCCCTATTTTGAGGGATACTATACACCTCCCCCATATTTGATAGAGGGTTTATAATTACAAAAATGCTACTACTTTGTTTACAAAAGTGCCATTATTTTAATTACGACAATGCTATTCGTGAATTATTTTCGATTTTTAACACTTAATTATTCCAATTTTGAGTTCTAAATTTTTTGTGTTTTTATTAATACTATTAATTTATTTTTTATAATTGAAGTATTATATATATTTTAATTTTTATTAAATATCATTATTGTAATTTAAAGCTTAGAACACGTGAAAATTTATTTCTAATGGAAACGATACAAATGCGGCAAACTTAACAAATAACAAGTTAAGTTTATTAACAATCATGTCAAACCAAATAATTTAAGTGTTACGAGGCACGCAAGCAAGCCAATAATACAAATAATAAGATATAAATTATTTAACTTTAACTAATTATAATTCTTATACAAATCAAGTATGATTTTAACTAAATAAATATGTTATTCCTTTTCTTATTCAATTAAAAGAAATGGGAAAAAAAAAAGGTTCCCCTAAATTTAGGGAAAAAGGGGTTTCCCTCAAATATAGAGGAAACCTTAGAGACGCTCTAACACTAATGCGTGCTAGATATTATTCTTTTGCCAAGGAGCTCATGAGTTATCATGTGGAGTCTTTTAAGCCTTTGAAGGTGTAACGTTTTCAATGGTCATGTGGCCTTGGCCTCGCTATGACTTTCATCATATGGCAGGCATTTAAATACGATCTTGAGCATACAAGATGAAGACCCCAAAAAAAAAATTTGTGTCAGACACGTTTGAGTTAAGCACTACGTTTGTAGTGGAATCTAAAATTAGTTGCATCAAAAGGAGATTTGTTAAGCACTGGAATCTTGTTTTTTGCCATGTGGAAAGTATCATTAGCACAGCTTGGTTTATTTGGCACGAGCGGAACGAAGCTTTGCATGGTTCTTTTCGATGAGAGCCCAAAATTATGGCTGGTCTCATTTCTGATTTTGTTGAGCAACATTCCTTTGGTAGGACTTCGAATTCTGGTGCTGTTAGGCGCCTACATATTGCTTGGAAACCACCAGCAGCTGGCTACTTTAAACTTAATGTGGATGCCACTGTCAAATTGGAAGACGGCAGTCACTACAAGAAACAGGAGCTATAGCGGCGATATTTTGTAACGACATCAGATGTCGTTGGTATAACATTGGCTATAGCGGCAAGTTTAAGTCGCCGCAGTAGTTATCACCCTATACCGGCGACATCATAATGTCGTCGCTGTAGGATGTATCTACAGAGACGACAAGTCATGTTGTCGCTGTATATTGGTATCCATAGATGCGACGTGTAAAAGTCGTCACTATATTTCTTGATCTAAAACGACGACCCATAAAAATCGTCTTTATATGATTGGCGGGAAAATTTCCCGCCTTTATTCTTGTATTTAGCGATAGAAAATCATTGTTATAGGGAAGATATTCGTCACTATAATTATAATAATCTATATAATATATATTATAAAAGTAAGATAATAACCAAAAGTCAAGCTAGTCCAGTTGGTGAAGTATCATGTCTTTGCATTCAATGTGCTGGGTTTGACTCATCACATAGGCAAATAATATTTAATTAAATATGGATGGAAAAGGACCGGGTTATGGGGCTGGGGCGGGGTGGGTGGTCGGGTCGGGCTAAATAGTGTCAGGTCTAGTGATTTTTTTTTAATGACCGAAACCCATCGATCATACAGTCGCGACCGTGTCGCCTCTATTAGGTGGCTCCTAGATTGGATCTACTACCATGAGTTTTTAACCGCAACATTTGCATGCGACTTTATCACTGCTATCACACATTTACGACGACATATACACATTTTGCGACGACGCGAGTCGGGCTATTGGGCTTATTCCTTGTAGTGAGTTTTGCTATTGGGGTTGTTGTTCAAGATGTCTTTGGAGTGGTTCACGGTGTTTTTGTAGCAAGAAATTCTGGTACTTTATTGGTCGAAGCTGCCGAATCACTTGCATTGTTGGAGGGATTGAAATTTGCCATACAACACAATTTTCAAATTCATGAGATCTGGATGGACGGCTTAAGTGTGGTACAAAGTCTGCGCATCAACTTGGATCATCATCCCTTGGCTGTTTTTCTTTGCAAAGTAGATCACTTCTGAAATTTATGGTTGTGGTTCATGTAACTTTATATGTCAAGAGACAAATGGGGTTGCCCACGCCATTGCTTCTTGTTCATTATCTATGATCATTTTGTTTGTAATTGGATGGACCGAATTTTGTTGTTTTTGAGAGATCGGAAGAGCTTGAGTTGGGCAATCCGTCGTGATTTGAAGTGATTAATGGAAGTTATTTCCTTAAAAAAAAAAAAGGAGATTTGTTAAGCACTACATTTGTAGTATTTATCTGGCAAATTTTCTTATTGGTGCTTGAGCATAAACAAATACATTTTTTCAAATATTGATTTTTTCTTAAGTTAAGCCATGAAACTATTGTTAAAATCATCATGAAATGTAACACTCCCACCGGAGTAGTTGAAAGTTAACTTCAAAAAATTCATAAGTGATTACAAAATGGATTTTGGTTGAAAATGCTTTGCCATCAGTCCATCACAAACAAGTAATCCACCCTTGATATTAGAATAAACAGAACATTGGTAAAGGAAAATCATTAGGTAATGTCCCTATCCGTCATTAATTCTTTGAACTTAACTATGTACTTGCATATATTTTTCTTTCCAAAAGAGTCTTTGAAAATTTGCTAAAAATGTTCTATTACACAATATAACAAAAAAAGCGCTGAAGCCTACTAACGATTGAAAACCCATCTAATAATATTAAGATTTTGTTAAAATGCACAAGAACACAAGTTGGAAGAGTAAATTCTAACGTCCAATTTCTTAAAAACAAATACACAATGTGTTTCACATTTTATTTTTTGATTGATATATATAACACATTTTGAATTATTCTCCTATAATGTACTTAATTATTATTATTATTAATTTTTTTTTTTTTTGGATTTTTTTCATGAGTGTTGTTTACTTTCTCAACTCATTCTAAGCATAGCAGTCGAGTAGAGTTTTCAACATTTTCGAAAATTGACATGCCCTACGTCCCATGGAGGAGGAGGGGGACTGTCCCTGTCCCCTGCCGCAATTTTATTTTTTTAAATTTAATATTAAATTAAAACATAAAAATGAAATGGGGTGATGAGTGGACCCTTTTTTTTCCCCCAAAACTCGGCACCCCCAGGTGCTAAGTGGGGGAGTATAGGGAAGGATCGCTTGCCTCCTTTGTACATCCGACATAATTTTGAATTGCATTTAGTGTGATCGAGTTAAGATTTTTTTTCCATCTCTATTTACTTGAAATGCCGATCTTCGTTGAGTATTAAATATTAATGCATATGTCAAATACCAAATCAATGTGTCACACCATGAGATTCCAAACTGACAATGCTTTTTTTATTTATTTATAAGACATAATTTTAGAACTAAAGCGAGTAAAGAATTTATCATTTATGAAAATACTGTTTGAAAGAAAATATGAAAATAAAAAAAATGAAAACACTATTTATTCAAACTTTAATTACTAAATTGATTAAAATAAATAGTTCAAGGACTAACTTGAAATAGTTCGTGAAACCGTACAACTCACAGTATACTGCAGAAATCGGCAGTTCTTGCAGGAAGAAAATAAAGGAAGATGGAAGTTCTACACAGAAGCCTTAGGTGTTGCAGAAGTTGTCCTAAAAAAAAAATTAAATAAATAAATAAAAATTTAGCATCATGTCCATTTTATCAGACTGGATTTATGTTGCAGTAGTATGATCTGGAAATATATATGTTTACTGAACATAAGCTTCTTTTTTTTTTTTTTTTTCTCACTCATGAGAATTCAGGAGTTTAAATCAACAGTAGGCTTAACACTAAACTCTAAAAGTAAACTGCTAGTGTTCAAGATTTGTGGACTTGCTTAAACAATTCTAATAAACTCCATATCTTTTTTATTTTCTTGCAGAAGGGAAGGGAAACCCCTTGCTAAAACATATAAGGAATGTCAGATGGGCTTTTGCTGATTGTTATTTGTGATCATTTGTTGGGCCAGAATGCATGTGCTCTTTATTTGAGGTTTGGACGTTTACTTATTGAATAATATTATATAGCACCAGTGGTGCTTACAGGGGCGGAGCCAGGATTTCTATCCAGTGCGGTCCAAAGTTTTAGAGAAAAAAACTCACCCCAATGGATGATTAGTGCGCTCTTTCTCAAGAAAAAACTTGCCCCAGCTCTTCTCTAATTCTTAGTCTCAATGCAAACTTTCCCTAGTGGCCAAGACTAGTGAAAAGAAAACTAAAACTTCTTAACCAATATTCCTTCGTCGAGAAACTATCCAATTTCAGTTCAAACTTAAAAAATCTAAAGTTTACTGAATAAACTCTCTTCCTTACAGTATTCTTTATAAACATTTAAAGATGGATATTTCCATCTAAAAGCCTTGAAGAATTCCAACATTATTAGTGCAATTAAGCTTCTACATTTGTTTACATTCTCCATTCTTTCAACTTTCTGAATTAAGATGGTCTAACTCTCCAAGCTTAGAAAACAGTCATTAATTGAACCCAACAAATTCTATTGTTTCTTGATCGAATTCATATTAACTCAGTGCTACCATACTGAAAACAACCAGCCACATTAAACTAAAAAAAAAGCATTACTTAATAATACACATTAAATCTCTATTCTCTAACTTAAAACAATTAAACAAATGATCAAATCTAAATATCTAATATAATAAATAGATTAAATTTTAAAATATATACAAAATTATTTTAAAATTCACAAATAAGTGAATAATGAATCAACTAATTACAATATCAATACTGTAATATTGCATATAATATAAATTTTGTGTCAATTCAATTATACTTAACTTACTTCTAACTAAACAGGAAGCCAAGCAAGCCATAAATTATAATTTATAATTTATAAACTAAACCCTGCGAATCAAAATACAAATTGGACAAAACTTAAATAATATAAAAAAAGTCCTGAGGTAGTAAGAGGATTTAGGGCTCTACATACTTGTGATTTATTCCAGATCGGAAGAGCACAC
>CAVNYN010269336.1:0-83564 GCA_963692815.1 Nyctanthes arbor-tristis
GTCTTAAAAACTAAAATTAACTGGTCCTACTAGCAAATGACTTTTGGCTAGGTGGGATCATTCTGCAATATCATCCTCGCTCAACTAGAAGCTTCATGTCCAATCCAAATAGCTAGAATTCAGACTTCAGCAGGTCGGAGATGTTTGATCGTAGAATGGTGTGTCCATTTCAACCTATCATCAAAAGAAAAGCATGAGATAACCATTCTCTGCCAATATTCCAAGTTGTGTCATAATGGTGACGCAATAAATTCATGAAGATATATAAAGCTAATCTGGCCTTCCTAAGACCGATAAGTAATGAAAAATGGAGGAAAAAAAGAAAAAAAGAATTCTACAACTCAATGATAATTCTCCTGAAAATTAATCATTTGTATAACATGGGAATAACCCCCTCCACAATAACTGTTACATAAAAAAGGTCACATTCTGACATTTTGATGGGAACAAGGGAAGCTTCTAGGGTAAATACCAGAAACCAGCACTCAACAAACCATGACCTGATACAAACTTTGCGTCGTTTGCACTGACATAACTACCAAAACTGACATTAACGATCATACCCTCCACCAGCAACAGAAATAGGAGCAGCATAGGAAGATTCATTTATTCATTTCCAACAACCTTTTTCACGTTTCGAGTCAGGGACGGGACGGGGACGGCTGGGTCAGGGATGCTGTTCATCCCCATTTTGATCGACAACCTTTTTTTTTATTTTTTTATTAAACACAAATTCAAATGATACAAAAACTATGCATTTTTACTATTCGAATATATACTTTAAAATTACTATTACATGTATATCCAAAAAAAAGAAGAAAGAAGAAAAATATTTAGAAAATCATAATTAAATTAAAACCACTTCAAATATCTAATCTAAAATTAAAACTAAAATCACTCAACCTCTTGATTAAAACATTCAAACTATGCAAACATGAAACGATAACAATTTAAAACTCAAATGATTCCGAAATGACGTTGTCGGACTAGATAAAATAAAAATAAAATTAGTTTAGAATTTAAACGGGGTGTGGACAGGTCGGGGACGGGGAGGTCCCGCATCAGGAATGAACTTTCATCCCCGTCCCCGCCCCGTCCCCGTCCCCAATTAAATCGAGGAATCTCCGCCCCGTTCAGACCGGTTCCCCCTCGGATTTGGGTATTCCCCGCCCCATTGCCATAGTGGATTGATATCATGGATTAGTAATTATGAGATCTGTGAAGAATGCACAAGCAAAATGATGTTTAGGAAAAAAGATGTAATACAATCCACATCCACAATAGGCTGCCTAGCTGTATGATCTTACTATTTGAGAATTGATTTTGTGAAAAATGATATCTTGGGGAATGTGTGGTTAAAAAGTACAAGAAAGTTACGAATTTGAGCGAAGATTGATTTTGAAAAAACAAAAACCATACAGGCACAAATAAGCAAACTACAAACCAAGGCAGCACCAGTGGTAAATGAACTATGAGTTGCTATCACAAAGGAAACCATCAGACCCAAATAGCTCGTGCTGCAATATATATTTATTAGTTCTAGACTTCCAGCTACACCACGCTCAAACGACAATGAAGCTTTCTACGGACGTTTTCCAACTCAAGATTAATGACTTATCTTTGGAATTACTAAAGGTTAGTTAGCTACACGACTTCTAATCCTTCAGGGGAGAAAACCATAGGTTGCTTTTCATTGGGCATTGTTCTCAAACAACACTGTTCACCAAGTAGACTAGGAAAATAGCTTGTGAAATTGTAACTTCAACTAGTACAAAAAGTTTCTAGATGCTAAAAGTCTAAAACCAAAGTTGAATTGCATAGACAAGGATTCAGGATCATTTCAAAAAGTTTGATATAACTCACTTGACAGACCAATAGAAAAGCATTACTGGAAATAGCTCAGCTAGCACCAAATAGAACATGACGAGAAGAAAATAAGATCAAACAACGTGCTATCCATAACAAGGCTTTTAAAAAATAAATGAAGAAGATTACATACTTTTAAGACACTGTAGTTGAATACATGTAGGTTTTTTTCTTTCCTCTTTTTCTTTTGGTGGTGGGGAATTATAGTTTCCAACTACTTCAGCAAATAAAGAAATAACAATGACAATCAAATGGGAAAAGAAGTCCATTGTTGTTCAATTCTGGATACCACAATGCCAACTGAAGAGGAGCCAGAGGTAAAATGGTGGCGTGCACACCTTTTAATTATAAGAACAAACAAATGTACTAAGGCAATTTCACTAAGAATTTATCAAGTACGAACGCCCATGATTTGTGCGCGTGACAATGTAAGTAAGAGCTTGTTTGATCCTCTTTATTCTCCCCAGTTATAATTTTACCTACTACTGATTTGATATTTGATTTGACAACTGTTTAATTACAATCACATATTTCAAACCTTTTTACATTTCCAATACACATATCTCTCTCATTATAATTCTCCCAAAATTTTACAAATAATGAGAATCAAACAAGCTCTAAAGCACTCAGATATGACTTATCTAGAGAAGAAAAATCCAACATCACCCAAAGTGAAAGAAATATTCCATTAAACAAAATCATTTGTAAGAATTCAGAAGAACATATGGTGAAAGAAGGGTTTCAACAACTTAGTTAGTTCATGTGTTGAGGAAAGATGCAGTCCTTAAAAATAAGCAATACAATAAGCCCAGCTGTGAACATGAAATAGATAGAAAGGAACACCTTTGCAATGGACCAGACATCCAAGAAAGCAGCTAGCGTTAGAGTCTGAAAGAAGACGCACAACCCACATTTCACCTGCTAGCTTATTTTTTCTTAGACTTAGTTCTCAAAGGGATACAGCAGTGTCAATTAGAGGTTAGACGCCGCCTCTTCCCATAGTCAGCATCCCTTGATCTTGACCTCGGCTCTTCCTCATGCGACAAGTGTGCTTTGCCACGAGTTCTTGACGATCTTCCTCTGTCCCATTCATCATCATATTCCGGCTCACTGTCCCTGTATTTATGATGATCACTGTATCTGTCTCTTTTATCCCTATGACGATCCCTTCCATATTCCTTTTCCCGTTCGTAGTCTCTATCCCTCTCACGACCATGCTTATGGTCTCTAGAATGCCCCCGCTCCCTCCGCCTGTCTCGGTCATCACAATGCCCCCTCTCTGACCATCTATTTCTCTAGGAATATCTCTGTCATAGCCTGCTTCTTTATCCTCCTAATATTTGTTGTCTAAAGATCCAGACCACTCCCTCTTTGATCCTGCATCTTTTTCTTCCACAGTATTTGGCCAAGGCCCTTGACTGCCTTCCTTGTACTGATGGTCAGATGCAGCTTCTTCCCCATAGCTAGACTCTCATCTCACTCCATGCCCTTCTCCTGCCCATCTACCCATGTTAGGATCTGGCCACATTCCCATGTTAGCCCCTTCAATCCCAGGATGGGGCATCATACCCGTGCCACCATTCATGGGCATCCTCCTCCCAAAAAATGCTGGATTTACAAGGAGCGCCACTCCAGGCAAACCAACACTTCCAACAGGATTGAGTGAAGACATCATTGCAGAAAATGGAGGGCTGGGCACACCAGGAAATCCTCCATAGCTGCCCATTCGTCCCATAGGGCCCCCAAAAGATGGATCGAATCCCTGCCCCATCATTGCTGGGGAATGCATTAACGGAGGGTTGGTACCAATCCCTTGTCCAAATCCATTACCATTACCTATGAAACCACGACCACCAGCTCCAGCATGCCTATTTCTAATTGGACCAAGAGGCCCCCTTCCCATCCCTCCTTGAACATTACCTCTATCCCAGTTTCCTCTCCCAAAACCTCTATTACCATCAGCACCACCTTGCTGGTTCCCATATGTGGGACTTTTGCTACCTGCCATACCAGGTTTACCTGCCATGTCCCCAAGCCCTCTTCGGGGTTAATTAATAGTAGCCTGGAGGTTCTGCTGGTTCCGGTTCACTTGAGCTTCACCCATTTTCTTTACTGTGTAGGGCGAGGCAAATGCAACAACACATGGCCGTCCATTGAAGACACGCCCATTCATGCCTTCCTTACACGCTGTGGCAGCTGCAGGATCATAAAACTCAACCTGACAATATCCCTTTGACTTCCCACTGGATTTTTCATCAAAAAACTTCACCTCCTTTACACGTCCATATTTGGTGAGCTCTGACTCTAGCTCAGCATCTGTGGTCAACCAATGTAAATCACCAACAAAAAGAATAGTCCCTCTACCTCCGCCACTTCCATAGAGATTTCCACCAGTGCCATTCACATTCGGTGCACTTCCAATATTTCCCATACTGCTAGGATGAGGTTGCTGATGATGGACCGCTGGTTGATAATTAGAAACAGGACCACCAAAAGCATGTTGCTGTAATTCCTTGGTTTAATTGACTGCCCCTGCTCAACTCTTATCCCACTAACAGCTAGAGCTACCATTACTCTATCAGCCCCTATCTCGTTAGCATTAGGATTTACCGGAAAAGTCATGTTCTCATACCTCTCCATTCTACCAGGACCCTTAGATGGCTCTCCCATGTCTTGCAGAGGTCTGCTCCCACTCTCCGGTATCGGTTGCGGCTAGGGCTTCGGCTAGGGAGGTAGAGCTGGAAGAGTAGTCGCCACAGAGGTCTTCAGTTCCTCATTTCTAAGCCCTAGGTTATCTTCGTTTTTCCTAATCGACTGGAGGAAGTTCTCCCCTACATTAACATCATTATACAAATCTTCATACTTGTCATCCTCCTCGCCAAGAAAACCTTCGTCGGCAACAGCAGAGATCGCTTCGTTCTGGTGGAACTGCTCACCGTAGCCCCCTCCAGCTTCACTATCATCCATGGCTCCACTCAAAATTAGGATTAGAGGTTTTCCTGGTTCAAACTAACAGTGGCTTCAAGTAACAATTGGGTAGCCAGATCATGAAATATAATTATAGAAAAACTGAATATAAATTTTAGATATGAGGGTTAAAGATAATACCAGAAAGAGACGCTGCAGAAAAACCCTAATCTAGAAACCAATAAGGAGTGCGCTCGAACCTGATGAGGTGGATGCTATCATTGGACCGCAAAGCGCCGTTTCAAAGTAGACAATTGAGCAAATTGCTTAAATACTCCTCAAATATGTAAATATTTCCCCATTCATCACAATTATTTGATCTACTTGTGTTGTTTTTTACGGGATTAGGAAAATATATATTTCATTCCATAAGATTGTCGTTCAACAATGATACAAAAAAATCAGGAGGCCCATGCATACAAATACAAGAATTAGAAGAGCTGAAACTAAATTTGGCTAACAGATAAGTCGTCTCATTTGCTTATCTACGTATGGCAGTGACGACAATTTAGGTGATGCTTGTTTTCATTTCTAAAATCCCAACAATTAATACACCTTCTTCGGCTCGAAGAGATGGTTTACTGACCGAACTCACTGTGTTTGATGAATCTGATTCTACCAAACATCTCCATATCCCAATTCAACTAGCAAAAATGATTTCCTCGAAGATCTCTCCGGCATTCCCCCATGCGCGCTCACACCACTGTCAAATCAGAATGAGTAGCAACCTACCAGCAATCTATTATCATCACGACAAACTACCCCAATCCCGTAATTGTTCGCTCCCCGTTGTCGCAACATCCACATTAACCTTGTAGAAACCTACCCATCTCTACTTATATTGTTGGAAAAATAAATTTTGTAATTAATGTTTTACTCTCGTTAATTAGTAAATAGTTTTTAACTTAATAGTTGCAACTAGATAGCATTAAATAATGGTATAATTGTAAAGTAATATAAAATAAATTACTATTTATTAAGTGTTTGGCAAAGAGTTATATTATAATCTGAATTATAATCTGTGACGTGACATCATTTTATTGGTTATATTTTGTAAAAAGTAAACAATTGTGGCTTAATTTTACTTTTTGACTTTTTGAAAAAAGTGAAACCAATGAAATGATGTCGTGTGGTAAATTATGATCGAGATTATAATTTGCTTTATTACCAGACACATTTTTAATATGGAAACATGAGCTCATGTGTTGGCTTCCCAAGAAATGCAGTTATTTCTTATTGATCCCAATGCCATTTTTAAATGGTTTGCAAATAGACTGCTGGTTTCAATGGATAGAATGCCATTTTTAAATGGTTCGCAAGTAGATTGCTGATTTCAATGGATGGAAATGATATATCACGGGTCTTCTCCTATTAGCTTGAATGGCGTGAAATGTGTTAGTTCCAGTTAAGGGTTCAATCTGAACTCAACCAACTGAATTGGATTGAAAAGAAATGAAATCAAAACCCAACCCACTTGAGGAATATAATTCGTTGGGTTTGGTTGACTGATTTTAGTCTCAAACCAATAATATTTCGATTGATTTATTATTTTTTTAAAGAAAGAGACTTATTGTTCATTCTCTCATTCAAGTCATACACAATAGAGGCCATAAGTAGAGAAGGCACCTCATCCAAATAGTCGAGGAAGGAAGGGTAACAAATAATCTAGCTAATTTGTGTGCTGCAGTATTGGCCTCCCATTTTGCAAATGTGATAGAAAAAACTTGACTATGAAGCAATGACTTGCAATGCTAGATGATAAAACAAAATTTTGAAAAATCCTCCTTTCCTCCATTGATGGCGTCCACAATTAACCACGCGTATTCTTAAAACATAACTTGTTGAAAACCCAATGATCGTACCTATCAAATGGCTTCACGAAATGCCCACGCTTTAGCCTTCTTAACTTGAAAGCAACCTTAGAGTGTCTTCGATTGGCAACAAACAAACTGTCCATTTTCTTTTCAAATTAGCATTTCGACACCCACTGCTCTTTACTGTTGAACTAACACTGAGTCTACGTTATACTTGAGAGAACCTTTCAACGATATTTTTCCAAGATAGCGAAAAACCCAATAGGTTGTTATCATGGTCCTATTTTGACCTTATCATGAGCCATTCATATAGAATAATATATATATCAAAGTGATAGTTTGCAAAAGGGGAAGGTGATTCCCATCCCATAGCATTGAGCTGTGCTTCTTCCATATGTCCCAAATGAGCACATTGTTTGAATGACCATATAACTTTTGGTAGACAATAGCTCAAAAAAAACCATTCTCGCAAAGAAAAGGAATTCCCAGGCAGGTTGAATCATACTCGCTTCTAACACTCCATAGAGAAATGACAGTGAAGAAATAAGTGGTTAACATCCTCATCATCATTATTACATAACACACATGATGAAGGAACATGTAGCCCTTATTGAAGCAAATTACACCTAGTTGGAAGGCAATCCCGAGTTCCCAACATGCAATTCACACCATTGCTTAAACCTTTGGTGGTATATTGATCTTCCAATATTTGCTCCATTTCTCTGGGATTTCATACTACTTTCTGCCCTCACTAACCTTCAATAGCGGCTGATATCCATATTTTACATTGTAGAGGCCATCTTTGCTATGATGCTAATAACTTTATCCTCAGTTGGTGAGATTAACAACGGAATTCTTTGAATAGTTGTTGCATACCTAGGCGAGAACAGTGTTTCTAGCGTTTCAACATCCAATTCTTGGCAACCAGGCATGAATAATTGATAAACTGTAGTATCCTCTAACTCATAATCTATAGGTGTTCCCAAATAAAAACCATTATCTTCTTTAAGACGTTGATCGTGCTGCACCCGTATTCTTGCACCATTACCCAATTTCCAACAACAACCTTATGTTAACAACGCTTGAGAAGACCAAATATTCCTCCAAGTAAAATTTGGACTATGGCTGAGTTTGGCAGCTAAAAATTCTACTAGAGGGTAGTATCTAGCTTAGAAAACTAGAAAGCATAAGGTTCAAAATTAAATTCCAACCATGTTTCCCAATCATTACAAGATTAAATCCATAGAAGTTTCGAAAACCCATTCCACCAACTTGTGTTCGAACACATAGTCACTCCTATTTCATCCATACCATCTCTACTAAAAAAACCCCACCAAAAGGAATTCACCATCTTGTGTAACTCCTAACAAAGAGACAATGGAATAAAAAATGTATTTATGCAATAAACCAGTATAGCCTGGGCAACACTTTTGATCATAATAGTTCAACCGACACAAGATAAAATTGTTGGCAAATATACCATTTTTCCCATTCTAATTCAAGTAACCAAGCAATAGAAACAAAAACAAAACGAGCTTAAAAAAGATAAAAACACCAAATTTAATGTGGCTCGATAAACCACTGACAACTACTGGAAGAGACCCTTTATTGATAAAGAAATTCTTTATAATTACAAATTCTCTTTATCCAACCACTCTCTTCCAACACAAAACTATAGCACGTCAAAGTATACCGTACAGCCTGTGCTTACAAAACTCTCTCTAGCTTTTTTCACTCTCTCAAAACTAACAATTTGTTGGCTACTTCGTTTTCTTAGTGTGTCATGACTACTTCCTTCTTTCAATTTCTCTCCAATTGTGTAGTGTCCTTTCTCGGCCTTTCAGACCTCAGTTCCTCTTGACACACTCATATACGAAGGATGCACATGTATTTGTATACTAATTAGCCTCATTTCAAAAGAATTCTTTTACATTTCCTTTTATTGCAACGTTTCCTTTCCCTAATTAAATTTCTCTTCTTTTTTTCCACTTCAAGATGGATTGGTCGCAATTTACATTATAAGTTCCTTGGTTTAAACATTTAATTATTTTGAGTCAATTCCTAATATCTCCACTTTGATTCAAAATCTTCCACATCACCGCACGTCTTTGACATTAACTATCTTCACAACATTTTACTGGTAGATGCCACCGTAGCCAAATCAAATTCAGTAAACATGAACTGTATTCAAAAAAATCTTCAAACATGACCCTTCGCTTTGACATCCGTGAACTACATTTTTCATTCTTCATATAACTTGCCACATAATTCATCTTGGCTCTACCATAACACTCCTCTCGGTACAACTCCAATATGGTAGCTCCACCTTACACTGTCTTCCCCACTAACTTATACAAATTACCGGTCTTTTCAGCTCTCATTATTACCAATGAGTTCTTCTTCACTGTTATTACCCCTGCTTGAGTAGTATAGTCATAACACAAAATGTCCAACACTCCCAACGATATCAAACTTTTCCTCAATCCTAGGGCATGCAGAACACCTGTTAATCTTCTAATTACTCCATAAAACATCTTGACTTTCATAGTAACCTTAACTCCATGTTTCTGATTCTCAAATGCTCTCTGTTTGGGCATATGTGATAAAAACATGCATACTTTAAAACCCAGCATTACAGAGACTCTTATAATTAGCAACACATAAAACACCCAAATAATGATCCTCTACAAGATTTAGAGAGAGTATGTAGTTTTTGAAACCTTTTTACCTTTTCTCTTCTTTTCAAGGTGCTTTTTCAACTCATCACAGTATCTTTTAATATGTCTCTTCTTGTAGTAGTAACAACACTCTACACCTTCTCTTGATTGAGATTCAGAACGAGAACAACATTTTTTACCATAATTTCTTCCTCGCGACTTATCTCTACCACGACTTTCCTTAGAGGATGCCATATGAATTCTATCCCTATCTTCAACTTCAGTCGGCCTATTTATGTTGGCTATCTCTAACAAAAAAGTCGAAACCTCATTCACTTTTAGTGTAGATTTACCTAGTAACATGATCACTAGCATCTCATATAATTTAGACAAAGAAGACAATAAAATTATCGCCTTATCTTCATCTTTAGTCTTCACATCAAAATTCAATGATTAAGTCTACAACGCACTTATTGAATTTATTCAAATTATCCCTAACATCCATTCCATCTTTCATCTTTAATTCACACAACTGTTTCTTCAAGTATAATTTGTTAACTAGGGATTTTGACATATACAACTCCTCCAATGTGTTCCATAACTGAGAAGGTGACTTCTCGTTCAAAACATTGTAGTTTACCTGATGAGCAAGAGCCAATCTGATTGTACTGATTGTCTTTTCCGACAACTACTCCCCATTAGAATCTTTCATATCATCTGGCCTCTATCCTTCAACGCCTTGTAAAGTCCTTGCTATATGAGAAGATCTTCAACGATACTATGCCAAATATTGAAATTGTTTTTGCCGTCGAACAACTCTACCTCAAACTTAGGTACAGCGATCATCTTCAATCTGATCTTAGAGTTTGAACCTTAGGCTTTGATACCACTGTTGGGAAATATACCACTTTTCTCCCTTCCAAATCAAGTAATGACGCAGCAGAAACAAAAACAAAACGAGCAAAAAAGAGATAAAAACTCTAAATGTAACGTAGCTCGATAAGCCACCGACAATCACGGGGAGAGATTTTTTTATGGATAAAGAAATTCTTTACAATCACAAATTTTCTTTATTCTACCATTCTCTTCCAACACAAAATTAGAGCAGGTGTACTACACCCGCACAACCTTCGTGTACAAACCTCTCTCCGGCTTTTTTTCCTCTCTCAAAACTAACAACTTGTTGGCTGCTTTATCTTCCCAATGTGTTGTGACCACTCCACTCTCTCAAGTTTTCTCTAATTTTGTAGTGTCTTTTCTTAGTCTTTCAAACCTTAATTCCTCTCGGGACACTCATATACAAAGGATGCACATGTGTTTATATACTAATTAACCTAATTTCAAAAGAATTCTTTTATGTTTCCTTTTATTGCAACGATTCCTCTCCCTAATTAAATTCCTCTTCTTTTCTTCCATTTCAAGACAGATTAGTCACAATTTACACTATGAGTACATCGTCTTAACAATTAATTATTTTGAGTCAATTCTCAACAAAAAGTCATTTTTTCTATCCTTGTAATCTGGAGCACAACCTTTGCCTTATGAAAGCAAAAATCTTTTTCTTTTTTCTTCCCACAAGAGACGGTAAGCCAAGATATCTACTAGTATTAAGCGAGTTCACTATCCTAAGAATATTAGAAACACTAACTATGGCATTCTCATGCTCGCTAGGACTGAAAAAAATCCCAGACCATGTCCCAATGCATCTTCATAATCATTCAAAAGGTCCTTCATAGCTTTGCATTGATACTCAGAAGTCCGGAAGAAAAAAAGGTATCATCAGTTAAAAAAGATGAGTGATACTCGGTGCCCCACTTGCTACATTACAACCATGAATTCTGCCCCTTTGTTCCGCTCTTTGCAATAAAGCAGACAATCATTCAGCACATAAAATGAACAAATAGGTCGCCCCAACACAATCCTCTTTGTGGAATTATCAGACCAATATTAAAACTATTAAAAGAGAGGATATATGATACTGATATGAGGCATGGCATAATAAGGCTTACCCGATTAGGAAATCCGAGCTAATTTTATCTTCGGCTTTATTGATGTAAACTTTTAAAACCACCATTCCCTTCTTGCTCCTCACTTCATGTTTCATAGTACGCAAAAGTTGAAAGACAATGAGAATATTATATGTACTTGACCTAGAAGGAACAAAGGCAAACTGAAATTCTGAGATCACTTATGGCAATAAGCACTAAAAACACTTTAAATATGAGTGTATAGAGTACATTGCATAAAGAAATCATGGAAAGATGCTTCATCGATTTAGGATTTACACACTTAGGAGCAAGAATGATTATTATATCATTCACATAACCTAAGAATGTTTTACAAGAAGCCAATCGATACAAATTTCAATTATATTAGTACCAATGCTAGGCCAAATATTTTGGAAAAATGTTGCATTTAGACCATCGAGGGCAATTAATTTGTCGGGATGCATTTGCCAAAGAGCTTCTTTGGATTCTTCCTAGGTAAACAGAGCAAACAACCGATTATTGTTTTCCTAAAGTGTTCTCTGATCAACACATTGAAGAACACCTTCGACTGGTTTTGTTCCATCTTCAAATTAAACAAATGCTGAAAATAATCATTGACAACATGGCCCATGGCATCCAAATCCTCATGCCATACCCTGTTGTCGTGTTGCAGTCTATGAATTTGGTTTCTTCTTCTTCTTTCAGATGCAGCCGCATGAAAAAAATTTGGCATTAGAGTCTCCTTCTTGCGAGCATAAGATTTTAGAGCATTTCTTCCAATATGACTATTCGGCTAGCAGTAGGTCACCCAAAGTAGTCTGCCTTTCCATTAGAATTTTTGTATCTTGTGGGCCCTCTCTATTTCAAATACTCTCAATCTCTGTTTTGAGTTGAATAATCTGATTTTTGAAGCACCCAGCCAAACCCTTTCCCCAATGCTAGATAATCTTCAAACTCCTTTCAGGTCGAGTCATAAGCTCTGTTCTTTGATCCAGATTCAAAGAATTCCTAGATGCTCTTTAGTATCTGGTTCCTTCAGCTAACTATTTTCAAATCGAAATTGATTCAAAGACCTTCTCTCCCATGTGCTCTCTGTTTCCAAGAGGAGAAGAGAATGATCAGACGCTGCTACAACTAGGTTGTATAGCTTTGCTTTAGGAAATAAAACAGCCAAGAATTTAAAAAATATGCTCTATCTATTTTTCTTCCACCCAATTCTCTACCCATCTTCCTTTCTTCCAAGTGAATTGATGGCCAGCGAGAGAAAGATCAATCAACCGGCATTCTAACACAGCCTTTTTGAGGCCCTTAATTAAATAAGTATGGTGTTCATGGCTCCCTTTTTTCTCATCCCTGTGCAATAAATTGTTGAAATCTCCTATACATACCCATGGTAAAGTGGATAAAAAGCATAGATAACACAAAATGTTCCAGGGATCATGTCTTCGATTTCTTTCGGGGTATCCATAGTAACCAATCAGATGCCAAACACTATGTCACTTTAATTTCTACATCAATATGGTTATTCAAATAACCTTTAATGCAAGAGGCTTTTGAGTTTTTCTACAAAATAGCCATCCCACCACTATGTCCACTGTAAACACCTCTATAAAGTCAATTCTCAATCTTAGTCAATTTTGCTGGCAGCTACCAGGGTTTATGATAGAAAACAACTTTAGATTGCGAGATTTAATTATCTTACACAAAGTTAGAACTGCTCGAAGGTTTCCAAGTCCTCAACAGTTCCAACTAAGGCATATCATGATTCTCAGCAGGCCTTGATGCCAGAGCCTGCCGCTAAAGCATTTTTTGGAGTGGCGGAATTGTCATCAAGATGGTGATCAACATTCATATTGTTTGAAGAGGCTACCACTTCTTCTATGTTTCTTATCATCAAGAATTTCCAATCCCTCCTCATTTATATTTTTTCTAATCATTCTGATCTAGATTTTTGATAATTTCCTTCCTATTCCTTTACAATTTTGCCCTTTCCATGAATATCATAATCTTTTACACTTCCATCATTCCAAAGCCATCACTCGCCCACATTATTGGTGGCTTATCTAGACGGAGCTTGCAACCAAAGTTCTCGACTCTATCGTATTGAATTAGTAGGTGTTGATAATGGTTTTTGACATAAATGTTCACTATGCCCAATAATTCCACAGATGAAGCAGAACGTTCCCAACCCCTTATATTTGAAGTTGACAAGAGATCTTTGGATTCTTGATCTTCTTGCAATGCTTCAATAATGCCTTAACATCCGCACTTACTTGGATGCGCATGAAGTTCCTTCAGACTTCCACATTATTACTCAAATCATATTCAACAAAATTGTCAATGAAATTATCAAGTTGCTTGCCCACACTCTCAGACATAAATCCAAAAGACAGATCATAGATTTGCACCCAGAGTTCCACTTTGTGAAAGAGAACTTAGGTCGGAATGTCTCCAATATTGAGTTGTGTGAGAATTAGCAATTGACTTTTAAAACTCCATGGTCTACTATCTATCACTCTTTTAACGTCAAGTTCGTCAAAAAACTGAAAAATGAAGGCTGTGAATTGATGTTATTGATGCATAATCCTTTGCTAGGTCTCTAAATGCTAGGCATGTGCTTTTTCATGGCGTTGAAATTTATGGATCTATCTGTTAAGAAACAACCAACTAGGCAATAGTCGTAGGACTCAGTAGAATTCTCATTCCCCTCCGATTCCAACATGAGTTCTTCGTCTTCTCCATTTGCGAGAGATAAGTTCCCAAATTGATTTTCCATTGGTGTGATCGCCTGCTGAAATAATATGAAAAAACAGATCTAGGGATTCAAACCTTTCTACAAGAATCTATCCCACTCTCCATTTTAGAGAGAAAAATTGAATCAATGAATAATTAGTCATTTGTCAATTTGATTTAATTTTTTGATGATATTTAAACTGTTATAATTTTGATTCTAAAAAAATTAAGGAGACTCAAATTATAAACTATTAGAATATTTTCAACTACTTTTCGTGCAGCTTTTTTCTTCTTTATTGCGTGATGGAAAACTAATATCTTTCTTCAATCTTCAAGATTTGGGATTTGTTGCTCTTTTTTTTAAAAAAATAAATTTTAGTAATATGGGATAAAAATTTGTTTGTCCCCTTTTTTTTGGCTTATTTAGTTTCATATTAATTTATTAATTAAAGCATACCTATCCTTGGACTTTTCAGTTCTTAACCCCTCAAGTACTTAGTAGGGCTATGCAAATAATTTGTAATTATAAGGGATAGTTAATTCAATTCAATGTAAATCAGTATATTTTGCTCTCTATATATATAGTGGAAATGGTTATAAGTTCATTATGTATTTTATATCATTTTTATTTCACTATATAGATAATTGATGTGCCTTTCGCATGTTATTTTAGTAGTATCAATATCTGAAAGTAGAATCGTTATTTATGTTTGATTGTTTGTGATTTCTTCTTCCTAATTCCCATGTGTCAACAGTAATACATATGCTACTTAGCACGCAAAACCAATTGAGATTTAGCCGTTAGAAAGTTCAGAGTTCTATTTGCATGTGAAAATATTACACTGATGTTCCTTTTTCAATTAAAATTTGGTTTCACTTTTGTTTTAAATATTTTAGAAATTAAGTTATTTGAAAGATCGGAAGAGCACAGGGTTTACGGATATGCAAAATAAATTTACTAAATTTCTTATCTTACATGTTGGCAGATGAATGTTTCAACGTCAAAAGTGTAGCAACCCGAGAAATTTTGATCAAAATTTTTCAGTTAAACTTCAACTGGGTCTCTATAAATTCTTTTCTTTAACTTATTGGTCACAATAAATTTTCGTGCGCTCGTCTAGTATAAATTTTCGAAAGAGAACTCCTAGGCCAGTTTCAAGATAACTCTTTTTAAGCTTCACAAGTCAAGACATTTTTCTATGTTAAGTTTGAGAAAGTATAAGCCCATTTTCGTATAGTTCAAGCTTCATTTTGAAATCACATGTATTATTTCTTTAACTATTGATCCAATCTTTTTATTGTAATATATTTAATAACGTTCCAAGATCAATTTAAAGTTAGCCAACTTAAAAATTAAAAATTAGACCCGTCTAGTTTTCTAACTAATTTTGCCTTTAGTCCAAACATAACTACCTTATTTCCAATTAACTTAGTTTAACGGACGAGTTGTTTTTGTTCCTCCTCCTCCTATTATTATTATTACTAGAATTCTTATCAGTGCGTTACACGGGGAGAACTACGGTGATAAGAAATTCCAACCATAATGTACACTTAGTCTCCATCAAATATACATTAAAAGTGAACAAAATAGAAAAATAGAAATCTGAATGTCTACGATACACAATTTAATGTTCTTTGAAAGCATAGAACTTTATCCAGTTTAAAATATCACCCTCAGTTCATTTTTCATTAATTTTCCCATATTATTTATTATGAAACCCAAATTATTTTTTAGTTTCTAGAGGAGTCATACTTCATAAATAGACTTAATTTCACCATGCAACTCGTGCTAAGAATAGAATGGGTCGCATAACACATAAGACATATATCTCAATAGAACTTGAGTTGTTAACTTGCTATTAAACTAAAATGAATAAATAATATCTATAAATATGTTTGAACTCAAATAAAATTTCAAACGACAAAGATTCATTCACTTACGTACCATACCAAAAAATCATGATACATATATACACTTAAATTTAATACTTTCACACAATTGATTTTATTGTACCAAAAATCCCTTACTAAGGAAGATGTAATGAGAAATCCTCTCACAAAAAAATTGCAAACATGGTTGTAGCTTTTGCTTTTCGATAGTAACAATTATCATTAATTGTTCGTGGCATTAGAATGTCCAAACTGGTAATCTTTCACTCCTGCTTTCCATCTCAATTATTCAATGCTCGTTCCAATCACAATAAAGACTTGAAGTAAAAACATATTCGTCTAGGCCGAAAATAGAATTCCCAATCAATTTTACATTTGATTTAATAGATAATGGATCCCTAATTTAAAATATTTGGGTAAAGAAACCACTGTGAATTGGGGATCAGATATAGGTTAATAAAGGGAAATGTGAATATCATTTAATAAAATTAGTGTAACAAATTAAAAAAAATCATAAGATAAAAATAAAAATTCAAAAAAAAAAGAAATTAAATGATGTCACCAGAAATCTTACGGAGCCGGATATCTTACAGAGCCAAAAAATGAGTGGGAAAAGTCTACCAGCCACCCTTCTCTTATTACGGATCCCTAATTCAAAATATTTATTTAAAGAAACTACATTGAATTGGAGATCAGATATAAGTTAATAAAGGGAAAAATGAATATTATTAAATAAATTAGTGTAATAAATTAAAAAAACATAAGATAAAATAAAAATACAAAAAAGAAATTAAATGACGTCACCAGAAATCTTACGGAACCAGATATCTTATAGAGCTAGATACCAGCCACACTTCTCTTATTTATTATTATTATTATTATTATTATTATTATTATTATTATTATTATTATTATTATTATTATTATTATTAGCAGCAGCAGCTGCTTTGACTCCAGTTTTGGTAAACCCAAATTTTTATGTCGAAATCCTCTTTTCTTCTCTTTTTTTTTTAACGAAATGTTTTATTTTATGTAAATTCTCTCCTCTTTTTTGGCCTTAATATAGGAACAATGTTATTTATTTAGTTCAATGTAGTTGTTATTTCCTTATTGGCCATTGAATAAATTAATATGCATCTCTATCCATCCCTTAATGTAGTATTGTCAACTAAACTAGAGACTGATCTCTAGTCTAGATAAATAGCATTATTCTTAATACACCTAGGACTCACCTCTGAAAAATGGCAGACCAAATCATACTCTATCAATGGGCAACAATTTTGCAATGTAAACACTATTTTCTTTCCCAAATCAATCTTCCTTTCCTTCCTTATCGCATGTTAAACAGTATATAAAAAGCCGCTCAATGACATTCTTCTTCATAAGAAAACTTCACACAAAACAATTCAATTTGCAGCTACAAATTCCGCCACTTACCTTCTCCATCTCGCAGGAGCAGATCGAGATCCATTGCCGACTCGAAGCTTACGAAAATACCCGGTAATCCACTTTTCTTATCACCAAACATACTCAAAACTTTTCCCCTCACTAAACCACGCATGGACATTCACGATACCAATTTTTTTAAGCCTACAATGAAGCCTGTGATTTTTGGTCAGATCTTCTTCGCCGAAATGGTTGTAGTAACTCTCAATTATCTCATCTTAAACTTCTTATCTTTGTTATGCTCATCTCTCTCCCTCTGTGAAACTCTTTTATCTCTCCCTCTCCACTCTGAAGGAGACGCTGCCATTTTGTCAAAATGAGGGATATTTTTCCTTTTTAGTTTTTATATCCCCATGTTTTGAGATTTTCCGTTTCGTCCAAAAGATTTGTCGATTGGTCATCTCAGTCCTAAACTCTTGTTTTTAGTTTAATTTTGTCCCAAAACTAATCCAAATTGCATTTAAGCGTTCTAGTTTTGATTTAAACATTTTATACCTTGACCTCCAACTTTCCTTTGTTTTCAATTTATTCCCAAAAGTCTCTTATTATTTAAAGTTAGTTCAAATGTTGTCAAGTTAAATCGTTTTAGCTTAAAACATTTTACTTATTTAAAACTTACCCAAATATCTTGTATTATTTTCAAATTTACCCAACTATTTTAAAATTACACTTTTAGCCCTTAAACTCCACTTTTATAACATTTTAATTTATTTCTTATATTTTAGATATTTATTCTTTCATGAAATTATAATATTATGAATTTCTCTATGACTAGACGAGGTGCATTAGTTGACCACTAAGTAGATTCGTACAAGAGTTTAACCTTGAGTGTCATTTGAGCTAGACTCTTTAACTTAAAACTTTTCTTTTCAAAATGTATGCACTAGTTTGAAATATTTTCTTGTGCAATTCATATTGTAAGATTGACATATATAAATGTGGTTTAGCGTCATAGGCGGCTTATGTCTAGCTTCACTTTGTGGCTCACGCTATTAGCGAACTTTTGGTCTAGTGGCTTATGCCTAGCTTTATGTGTGGCTTTTGCCTAACATTATATGTGACTTATGTCATTAACTACCTTTTAGTCTAGCGTTAAATTACATGATTTCATGTTGATTTGTAATATGAATTGCTAGTCATGCACAAAGTCTACTGAGTGATTTTATAAAGAACACACTCCTTTTTTACAAATACTTTTCAGATAAAAGACTTTCAGGCAAAAGACTTCGATGGCGATAAGATGACAAGGTGGTGGTTTATGTCGTTTTATTAGGTAGAAATGAATCATTATTTTTTTACAAAACATTAATTTTCAAAATACTGAATTTAATATATAATCGTCTCCACGTTTAAAAAAAATTAAATGTTTTATGATTGTCACGGAGGAAATATTTAAGATTTGGGTTATTATTGAATTAAAGTATTTAAATAAATATGTACAAGTTATTCCCAGAACAATTTTCCCAGTTGTTCTATTAGTCAAAAGCACTTTAGAAACGCTTTGAGTGGCGTCTCGGGCAATTAGAACCTGGGGCATTACAAAAAGTACTAGAGATGGATTTTGATTAATCTATTTATCCTCCAAATGTAATCCAAGTTGTTTGTTGGAAAATGAATTTTTTTTCATTTTGTAAATATGAGAGAGAGCGAGAGAGTGTGTGTGTGTGTCTGTGTGTGTGTGTCTTGTAATTTTTTTTTTTCAATGCTCTTAGGATCGTTATTTACCAAACAAAGACTTACTTACATCTTTATAAGATGATTGACTGCATTTGAAGAAGGGCGGATCATAAATGTATTCGTACTTCGAAAAGATTCCATTGAAATCTACAACAATGAGAATGGTCCTATCAAGTTTTAAAATTGATCTTGTGCATTGGGAAGGTAATTTTTAATATTAGTATTATTCATTAGTTTTCCTATGAAAATTTCATTATTAGACTAATTTATATATATATATTAAACTTTATCGCAGAGAAGTCATATCCGTACTACTATATTTATGTACATAATTGACAACTTCTTTACCATACTAGAGAAAGGCAAAACATATCAATTAAGAAATGGGAAAATAAGATTACTAATCAACCCTTTATGCTCAAATGTGTGCGACAAAATTGAACTTACCCTAACAACAAAGACCGAGGTGGATGAAATTGTAGAGTTTATTCATGATAACATATAAAGTGTATGTTTTGTGAAATTCTCAAAAATCTCATCCTCAATTGGTGAAAGGGAATTTGCTAGGTACCTTAACGTCCTTACTTAATTGTATGCATTTTACGTTTAACTTTAAGCTACTAATTTATTTCTCCTCAAATAGTCTAGGTGCAGTAATAAGTGTGACACCTATAATCGCTATCAAAAGAAAGGAAAATAATTTCACCAAAAGCGTGAAATTAGACTTGTTAGTGACACGCGAATTACTATAAACATTTAAAGAGGTATCGCAAAAAAAATGTCTTTTAAAATCTGATCATAGTATTATTGAATGTATAGATGAAGCAGGTGCATTTCAAATATCTTTTGAATTTCATAGATTTTTTTCCATGTTACTGATCCACTATGAAGCTACTGAAGTAAGTCGAATCAGCAGATTTGTTACACTTTTTGTCTACTTATTTGTCCAAATAAAATTATTCTTATATGTAATGTACTTCACAAGATATATTATTATTCATCACTTATATTAGACGTACAACGCATGTGCTCTCAACTAGTTAAATTTACATTAACACCCTTCATGTAATAATTATTTACATTAATTTAAAAACTATTATTTAAACTTAAGGTATTATTAGTATTTTCAATAAACTAATGAATGGCCTAACTTTTCAAATTTCAACTTACAAATCTTTTTTTCTTTTTAATTATTTCACACATTTTATGAATTTAATTTTTTACTAAAAATTATTTTCATCTAAGTAATAAGTTTTCTATTTCATTATATATACACACACGGTGTATATTGCTTTAAAAATAATATATTTGAACATATACAGACACAAAAAACTTAATGAAGCTAAATTAAAACAAAAAAAAATAACAAACGGAGATCTTAAACATTTTGTCTTCTTAAACGTATTCACTGTAAACTTAATCTATGCTCTATCTCAGTGATTGAGGCCACATATATTTTGTTTACTAACATTAATTCTTTATATATATAAGATCATTTACCTCGACAACTTTTTGAAATGTGTAGTATTGCATTGAATTAAATATATAACACATGTGATTTATCTTTTACATGTGACACGCAATGCACACGCTTATTACTCATTACTATCACTATTATATAAAAAGTGGAATCCATGTAAAACATTCAGATTCTACCTTTGCCCTTACTCTTTTTCTTTAATTCTTATACTATCTGTTTCCTTTATTTCACCACATTTATTCACTATATTACTAAATAAATAGCATAAATAGTTTATTCTATTTTGTCCTTAATCTTTATCATATATTTTAGTATAGTATCACTAAAGTCATCTAATCCAATCAAATTATATCACGTAATACCAATACTAGGTGAATTGAACTAGAGATCTATCTAGCAATTTATTTCAAAATTCCAACTAGAAAACGAACTCAATGGCTATTCTTTTCTTCCATTAGATGATAAGCTTTTTCCCTCAATTCATTATGAATAACAAATGTGCAAAAATCCCTGTATACAAAATTTTTTAGCACAAATAATCATGTAACATTTTTAGTTAATGCATATTGTAGCCATTTTTTCTTTTTTAATTTCATATTAGAACTATGTTATATAGTTAATGCATATTGTGGCCATTTTTCTTCTTAATTTCATATTAGAACTACGTTATATATGCATATGCCTTTTCGACTTGAGATCAATAATAAAGAAGATTGTATATATTACGCTTTCAATTCAAGCTAATTTTGTATGTTGGAAATTTAGTAAAATGGAAATATATATATATATTTGTATTTTAATCTTGATTTATGTTTTAAAATGTAAAATTCATGAACAAAATTACTACGATATTGTTTTAGTTTTGTATTTTTGTTTTAATATTGATTTATATTGCAATATGTATAATATACATGAATGTTACAAAATTAATCATTACAATTTAAAAAAATACTAATGCTTACATGAATATTTGATTTCATTTAAGTCTATCATCAAGATAGATGAATGTCATAAAATAATTGTTATATTTATTTTAATTTAATAATATTAAAAGTTTATAACTCTACATACATACGGTTATACTACAATTAATTATTTTAATGTGATGTAATGGCCCACCATATCAACATTTATATTTCTTCTCTTCACGCATATTTCACTCACTATAAATTGATGATCGAGATCCAAATAAATTCAAAAATATTGAAACACAAATCCAACTTATACTTTTCTTTTAATTAATCTAATCTTAGTTTTAATCCGCTCTCTAGCGAAATGGCTTTGTCAGCATCAACTAAAAAAGAATAGCATTGTATACTAATAAAGGAATTGAGTGCATTTGATCAAGAATGGAGCATCAAATTAACTTTCCATCCTTAGTAAAAGTTCCACTAAAAACTACACGAATGCAGAAGGTCTCATCCAAGTTCAAAATTTAATTTTAATGGATGAAGATGTAATACTTTTATTTTAATACTTTATATTTTTAGTTTATATTTGAATCACTATATTATTACCTTAGCAATTCTTTTATATACTAACTCATTTCTTTTTATGTCTTTCTAAGCTAACAAAATCCAAGCCACATTATTTGGTGATACAATCCAAATGATTAGTAATGTATTCATAAAGGGAATACATATAAAATTTAAAATGGAAACATTAGGCAAATATATGTTCTACTTTTACGCGGAGTTTCAACGCAATAAAATTATTAGTCAAATGAGATGATAAAAGTAAAAAAAGTATAACATTAACAAAAACTATTATGTATAGAGAAGTACTTTTGATTTAATATATTCTAATAAAAATTACGTATATAAAATATATTCATTGAACATAAAACGTGCAAGGCTAGTTCCAACGACTAGTATATAAAAAGGAGGAATGTATGAGAAACTTTTAATTTCTCATTTTGCCCTTCTTTTATTTTCTAATTTACATTAATAACCATATTTAATATTTAAATTAATTTTATTTTTATTATCATTAATATTAATTAATATTTTTAATCAAATCATAAACAACTTTTAACTTCCAAACATTTTCTGTAACATCCCGGCAAATTTTTAATTTTGAATCAATAACTTTCTAATATGTTTATAAACAAACTAGCCATTGGGGGTTAAGAGTTAGACTTACTTTAAAAACTTAGATAGTGAAAGGACCCTGATCAATATGAATCAAAGTGCAATGATTTAATTATAAGACAGCACAAAGTATAAGGGTTTCTCGAGTAATAAACGAGTGAACCATATTTGGCCACATCACCCCCTCAAACCTATGATGCTAATCACGCCACATGTCTTACTTTAATTGGCAGAACTCAAGGATGAATTAAAAACAATTTAATATGGACAATTATAAATTTGGCAAAAGTAAGGAAATTCCTCAAAAACCCCCATCCAAGCTATCCCAAGGCCTCTTCAAACTCCCAAAATAGCTAAATTCGTCCAAAAATATTGTGATAAGGGAAAACACCCTAAAAACTCACCAAATATCTAGTTTTACACGTGAAAAATAGTCTTTCCCATAAATAGAAAGATTCCAACTCATGGAAATAACTTAGATTGAGAAATATCCAAGCTTTAGAGGTACTTTCCTCTAAGAATTATTCAAGGAATCTTTGAATAATCAAAAGGTAAGTAACTAATGCTTTGATTTCCGTTTAAGCATTCGGTTTTCATAAGATGAATATGAACTTTTACGTACTGTTATAGAAAGAAAAATTTGATTTACACTACAAGAAATGTCACTTATAGCAGCTTTAGCGACAGTTTATAGCGACGATACAATTGTTACTAGAACTCTGTACCAGCAACTTAACAGGGACGACTTTTGGAGCCTATTGCAACGACACTTTTTGCGATGACTAATGAATCGCCGCTATAAAATTGACCCATGTTGTTAATAAATTTTTTCTTGACCCGGCCATATTTAATTCAACACATTTGCATGCCTCAGGTTTCGAACCCCCGACCTTCTCTCCAACCACCAAGCACCTTACCATCTCGGCTGAATGAACTTTCAATAATAACGTTGCATTTATAATATATATTATATAATTGATTACTACTATATGGACGAACTTATGACCTATAGCAACAACTTGTCGTCGGTATAATATGTGAGCAAAGGCGGGAAATCTTCCCGCCACACGTATAGGGACGACATTTATATGTCATCATTATAGATCAAAAGCTGTAGTGATGAAAATTGGATCGTCCCAATATATTCCGCTTGTAGCAGCGACATAAGCTATTGTGGCGATATAGACGTCGCTATAATCTACATACATGGTCCCATCCCTCCATCCTAAGGTCGTCGCCATAGATGGTACCTTATAGGGACGCTTCAGTTTCCGTCCCAAAGTTTCGTCGTTGTTGCTTATGTTTCTTGTAGTGTTATTGCATTTGTATTGCCAGTTAATGTTCTATCTATCTTACTTTGTTATGAAGTATGCTATGTAGTATTTCTCCGTGCTAGGAGATGTCTAATGATGCTGAGGTGGGTAATGAATAGCACGGTAGCTTGTCTTTGTGGTTTTTTGTAGTCAATGTGGGAATTCCGGATCAACCGGAATTCAATTATGGATCTACTTGAATTGATACAAATTTTGTGCGCACTATAGGTAGTAGTTTAACTAGGAAGAGGGTCCTCTTGTGCATCCAAAAACTTTGTGTATTCCATGATTTTCTTGAAAATGAGTTTCTTAAAAGAAAAGTGAATCAAAAGATTTTATTATTCACTGAGTACGTTGTACTCACTCTCTTTTCCTCCAATCTTGTAGATGATCCAACACATAATATCTGGGAAGCAAGCCATGAGTTAGGTATGCCCGCAGACAAAAGTAAAATTTTATATATAGAAGGAACTGATCTTTGGAGTTACAAGAATACATTTTGGCACACCTCTCTATAAACATATAGATATATATGTTTTTGTGACTTGTCATATGTAAGACAAGAACCAATTTGTTTGTTTTGCATGTCATATCATTGTTATTTGTACGAAAGCTTCCGCTATAGAATTTCTTAACCCGTATAAATTAGTGGCGACATGATATTTTCTATTTTTTAACTTCCCATTTTTATGAAGTTAATATATTTTATCAAAAAAATTAATTTTGATATAACTAATAAATCATTTATTAAAATTAAATGTTCATAAATTAAATTATTTTATATCATGTTGTATGTTATGTATGCTAAAATTTAAAATAATGTTTAAAGATATTTATATATATATATATATGTACGTATTCAATTTATTACTCTAAAAACGATGGAATCTAAAAAGAAATACTAAACATCAATATATTAGTTTATTAGCCATCGACACAATAATATTCTTTTCTATATATATATATATATATATGTTTTTCACTTACCCAGAAAATTCAAAAGAGTATTATTACTTTTAATACATGCTCATAATTCACTTTTTACATGAACCGTACAATGCGCGTGGTTATTACTCGTGTGTATTAAAAAACTTAACCCAACGTAATCAAATTTGAGACTTTGATGGGGTTTTTGCATAGTTATAAGCACGAAAGACGATGAATGCGTATTTCATGTTCTCAGAAGAGTAATGCTACACCTCCCAGGTGGTTTAACAATTAGTTCACCCGCTTATAATTTTTAACCCTAAAATAAAATTTACTATTATTATTGTTGTTATTGTCATATAGTCACATTTTTCTTGTTCAATTCAAGTTGATCGAACCAACACGAACAAATTCTATTACTCCAAGAATACTTAACTCAGTGTTATCCAATCAAGAATCAACATGTGAATTCAACATGTTAAATGAAGACATTTGAACACATATTTGGGCTCTCTATTGGCCATTTCATTACTCAGAGTACAGAATATTTTTTCGAGCCAACACATCACAGTCATCTTTGACTAGTGTGAAGATGATAATGGTCTATATCCTGCTGCACAAATGAATTTGGACGGTTAGGTCTCTGACCTTTGCATTCATTAGCACTTTTATCTAAATACATATGTTTAATAATTAAACTGTTAGAGATGATTTGACAACCATTTAAATAGAAATTGGAAAAGACATTGTTATATCACCAAAAAAATAAAAAATAAAAAACCCCCAGTGCAAAAGTGTTCATGTGTAGTAATTGAAGTGATGGTAGAAGATGTTAAAAACAATGCCTGAAGATTTTTTTTTTAGGAAGGATGAATTCATTTCATATCATGGAGCATAGCCGAGTTCAAAATTGCGGGACTTCAATCAATCCAATTGCACTGGAAACCACTAGAAAGACAATACTTGGCAATGGAGTGGGCAAGATAGTTCAACTCTCGGCGGACATAGTTACACGTAACACATTCCAGATGTGCCAAAAGAGAATTAATCTCGTTAGCAACATTTGAGAAAGGATGGAAATCATTAGCAAGTCGCAAAATATTAACAATGCCTAAAGCTAGGAAGACATTTTTCCGACCAAACATAAAATTTCAGTACTCTAGACTATTATATTTGATATGTTTGATCTAATTAAAAATATATACACACACACATACCATAGTAAGAAAACATCTTTACATTTATCGTGGCATCATATATATAGGATTGGGTGTTAACGTAAACAATATGAAAAATACATTGATGACCAGCTTAGAATTCATTATTCTAAAATGAGCAATGTAATATAGTACCACTAGTGCTAATCAACCCACATGTCATTAGATGTCAAGTTAAATTAAGTGATCCGTATGTAATTGTATTAATTTCATTTATGATGATGCCACGTGCACTATCACATAAACTGGTGCTTAGTACGACTAGTATAATATAAAATTATCCTTTTAACATTAACTCAAAGAAAATCAGGTTTTGGTTGGTTGAATTGCTGATTTACATAGCATTCAATTGATGACCTTAGAGTAACATCAACCCACATTTATATAGTAGCTTTTTTGGAATAACTAGTGGGGACACGTACGCCGCATTTGTTGTGGTTACAATTTTATTGACAAACGTTTATAGTTATTTACAATTGCATATATATATATATATATATATATATAATTAATGGTGATGTTGTTTGGGACCTCTACCCCAAAATTCTCCAAATGAAACATCTGCTATCATCTCCTAAAAAAGGATTAATATCAATGAGACTGAATCTAAATATGTAATCTTATAAATTCAGTCTTTTCTTGTCTTTCTGAAATTTTCTTGTTAAATATCAGTCCTTTAAGTTTTTAACTGGGAGCTCGCCAATGTTTGAAGTGTGAAATCCATCTACATCCTTCTTGAGTGCTATTTCGGTTAGAAATCTCTCTTAATTTATATGTTTAGGCGACAGAAGCTTCACCAAAACAAAAAGAAATAAATCGTGTCATTATGCTGTAATTTCATTGTTATATTTGCTTTTCTTCCGTTGCTTTAGAATAGTGTAATATAGCATATGAGAATTAAAAATTTATGATAAATAAGAATATTCAAATGCATAGCCACCAAAGCTAAGTTGTAAGATCAAAGGAAAAGTGGATATAACTAAGGCAGGTGAAAAGTACATGGCCATCTCAACGGGAGATAGTTTACCGGTAGGAGGTCCTATATGTCTACATAATTGGATTATCTATTAAATTAATGACAAATAAGATTGTGTGTCATTTAGACTTTTTTTTTTTATTTCTCTCTCTCACACACACACATATATAATAAGAGAATGGTGACTTTTCCCTCTCTTTTTCTGGCTCTCTAGGGTTTCTGACTCTATAAGGTTTCTAGCTCTATAAGATTTTTAGTGATATCGTTTAATTCTTTTTTTGTGTTTTTATTTTTATCTTTTTTTCTTGAGATTGTTATACTAATTTTTTAAATAATATTTACTTCTTCCTTTATTAATTCATATCCGATCCTCAATTCAAGGTGGTTTCTTTAGCCAAATATTTTGAATTAGGGATCTGTCACTTATAAAATCGAACACGAAATTAATTAAGAGTTCTATTTCAAAAAACGTACATAGTAATTTTTATGATTCGAAAATCCAAGCATAGCACGTTTTCAAAACTAATAAATTTCTAAAAATTTGTAACATTAATTGTAAATTTCAATTTTTAATAATTTTTTAAGAAAAATTTATATAGTTATTGTAGTGAAATAATCAATTGATTTTTTTAAAAATTATAGTACTTTAATTTGTCGATTCTATAATTAAATTGAAACTTTTTGATGATTTAATTCTTACCGTATTTAGAGTTGGATTATTTATTTTAGAAATGGACTAGATATTGATACGATTGCACTGTAATAGTTGTTCAATAATTTTTATTGAATCACATCAATTAATTTTTATTTATATATATATGTAATTAACTGGTGCTATAATTCAAACAAGTATTACGGCAGTTATGTTTCTCATATTCTAGACAAGAGGTTCTAGATTGAAACACACCCTCCCCTCTCCTATACCATTGTATCAAAAAAAAAAGAAGAATTAACTGGTACAAAAAATGTTATTAACAAATAAATTCAAATAAAATAGAGCAGTTATAAAAACTTATGTTTAATAATATTAATATGACTCAACTGGCTGTATTAATAATTTATATTAAATTTTTGTATAAAAATTCATTGACCTTTATTATTAGAGTAATTATCGGGAGAAATATTTATTTGACATGAATAATTGATATTAGTTCCCCTCATGTACCCTATACGAACTGTCTGGAAAAAAATTAACTGGTGCAAAAAGTGTTACCGACAAATAAATAAATCTAAATATGATAGAATAGTTATAAAAACTGCTATCTCATAATGCTAACATATGACTTAACTGACTGTATTAATAATTTATTAAATTTTTGTATAAAAATTTATTAACATTTGTTATTAGAGTAATTCTAAGTAGACATGTTTATCTGATATAAATAATTGATATTTGTTAGTTGGCAAATGTGAATTGGTTGTTTATATGCAAGTGGTGAATTTGAAGCCCCACAGTCATCAAATACATGATTGACAGCTAAACATGTCACTTTCTCATATCAGATAAATATATCTCCTTAAAATTACTATTGTTATTATTACTTTTAAATCCCTGTGCAACGTCACGGGTGAGAATTCTAGTATAAATAGCACTATTTTGTCTTAATTATAATCTTAGATAAGTTTTTGTCTGAATTCTAACTTATCTAAATGTCAATATATAACATTAATTCTAAATTAATGAAAAACGATTAATTAAATAAGTTGGAAAGGGAATAAGATTGATTAATTATAATAATAACCAAACTTCAATGTCAAATAAAGTTAATTTGTCATTCATAACAAGCAAAATTGAAAGAAAATTTTAATGATATTTCTTTTTAACTAGAAAACTAGAAAGTTATTTTTTGAATATAAATATATTTAAACTATCGCATAATAATAAAAGTGGTTTTCTAATGCTAAAAAGTGATTTTCTTTTTTTTTTTTAAACACACGTCACACATCAAATGCACAAAAAAATTTTAAATTTTGCAAATTATCACACCTGTCTTCAAATATTTTTCTCTTATTTCGTTCATATATTTATTATTTCATTAATTAGAACATCGCATCACGTGAATTTTGAGTCAAAAAGTCATTTCAATTGTCACAAAAAGATTATATTGACTTTCATAGTTTCAAATAATTCAAGGGTTAATTACACCGAATGTCCCCAACTTTTTAAGTTATTATCGATCACATCTCCAACTTTTAATTTTTCTTCTCGGCGTCCTCAACCTTTTAAAAGTATTACACTTAAGGTCCCTAAGATGGAAACTGTTTATTCTTCCGTTAGGTTTTGGAGTATTATGGCAAAATACAAAAAAAAAAAAAAAAAGAAATATTTTAATGTTTAAAAAAAAGAGAGGAAGACACCCTATTTTTTACTGCCAGCAGCCTTGGGGGAGCCTCCTTTCCCCCATCTCTGGCAGCTCTTCACTGCCATTTCTTATAGCATAGGGGAGAGACTCATTCCCCCTTTTTGGCTGCCAAGAAGGGGGAAGTCTCCCCCTTTGTGCTGCCGGAAATGGAAGCAACACAGGGGAGAGACTCTCATCCCCTTTCCCAAAAGGCTGTCATTTCCGGTAGTCAAAAGGAGGGGAGAGACTTTTTTTTTTAACATTAAAATATTTATTTTTTTGTTTTTTTACCATAATGCCTTCAAACTTAACAGAAGAATAAATGGTTTCTGTTAGAGGGACATTAGGTGCAACGCTTTTGAAAAATTGAGGACACCCAGAAAGAAAATTAAAGGTTGGGGATGTGATCAATAATAACTTGAAAGGTTAGGGACCTTAAGTGTAATTAACCCGTAATTCAAATAAATAACAAATATATGAAGATTATCTCCAATTTGCATGCTAAAAGGTTAAATACAATAGATCAATTAGAAAAATGGGTAAATTACTTTTAAAAAGGGTAAATTTCAAAAAAGGTCCCTAACCTTTACAAAATGTAACAATTTCATCCCTAAACTTTTTTTCAACCTCTTGAGTCCTTAACCTTTTAAAAATTCTCATAGAAGGTCCTTATGCCTGGAATCAATCCATTTTGACTGTTAAAAGGAAAAACAATAACTATTTTACCCTTCATATTAAATTAAATTCAGAATAAGAGAATAAAAACTTCTTTTAAATAAAAAATAATAAAAAATATCACTCTACATTTCGAGGCTGACAACACGTAACTCATAATTTAATTTTCATATATGATGAATGATATGTCATACGAAGCATTATATATACACACCTATGAATTTTTTTTTTTTTGTGTTTTTATTCACGAGCGAAATCAGACGCTCTAATAATACAATTACCTTGAATTTTGACAAATTGTAGTAAAAGAAATGGATGATGAAGGACAAGCATGATAAAAAATGTCAAGGAATTGAGGGGGGAAATGGGTCTCTCACTATTGATAAATTCCTTATAATAGAAAATATTTGTTATTTTTCTTTTATTGAAAAAAACTTTTTTTATCATTTTTATTTCTTATTTAATGGGAGAAGCAAAAAAGCCATTTTATTTCCCTTTAAAAGTTAAAACGTATGGATTCCATTCATATGGACCTTTGCGAGAATATTTGAAAGGTTAGGGACTCCAGAGGTTGAAAAATGATTAGGGATGAAATTACTACATTTTGTAAATTTTAGGGACCTTTTGTGAAATTCACCCTTAAAAATTGATCTAATTCCTTTTAGGAAAAACAATGATCTAATAATAATTAAAAATTTTAATAAAATCAAGACAAGAAAGTGTAATTTATGTGTGAGTTTAATTAAAAAAGAAAGATAAACAAAATAACGTCCAAGTGGCAAACAATTCTACTTGTCATTGATTTAGTAGATGGTTTTACCACGTAAATATATAAGACCGTACTATTGAAGGCTTTCTCCCTCAACTGGCATGTCTCTAATATAATTATGTACAATGTTTTTCTTCGAATGCTTATGATATGTTTTTTCAAGGCTTACGACATATCAACATTCACTTTACAATATCATATGAAGATGCACACCCTCAATTATACAAATAACAAAAGAAAACAATAAGCCGAATGCTTCTCTATAGAAAGACATTTCAACTTAGATAAATCACGTTCTTGGAAGCTACCATGACAATCAACCTAGACGCCCTTGCTCTCACACAACCACTCGTGTATTTTTACTAACCAACTTCAAATTTAGGGCTAACAACATCCATTTTATCAAAATCCATAAATCATAAAACAAATAAATACATCTCAGACAAGTGTTTAAATATTGTTGCAATTGCAACTTTGAGGTAAATCATGCAAAAGAAAAATAAGGAAAAAAGAAAAAATTATTCTCAAAAAAAAAAAAAAAAAACCTTTATCTCTAGTTCTTGTTCTCTAGAGCTAAAATTTTCACCTATTAGAACACTCCCAAGGGTAGGACTAAAATGCTAAGAGGAAAAAACCTCAGTGGAAAAAATTGAGAAGAAACTTATTTCCAAATAATGCATAGCGGAGATATCAGTAAATGTTTTTGGATTTTTCTACCATGCATTATAATATGTGTATACTCAAGAGTAAATCGTACCTACTACTTATGTGAAGACAGGGTCGGTCCTGTCGTTGTGAGGGCCCTAGACGAATTTTGAAAAATGGACCCTTATAACAAGTATTGATCGGGGGTGGAAGGGAACTGAGCCCCCTTCACGGGCTGCCCCGAAATTTTTTTTGGGGTACCATACGCCTTAATTTTTTTTTTATCATTACATTCAACTGCTCTTCCAAGATTAACAAGATCTGATATGTAATGGAAATGAGTAACATCAATGTAAAAAAAATCAAATTTGTAAAAAGAGCAAACAATGAGTGATCAATTTGTAAAATGGAAATTACAATTGAATTTCTTCCTGATTTCACCTCACCTCTGTTGACTATTGGCGACTGGTGGCAAGAAAGTAGGTGGCAGCAGTGAAACGAGAAGGCAGCAGGGTCTGGATTACACAAGAAGCAAAAGCAGAAGGCAGCAGAAGGCAAAGATTGGCGGCAGCAGAAGGCAAAGGTTGGCAGCAGAAAACCCCCTTCTATTCAGTAGCAGCAGCAGCAGAAAGCAGAAGGCAGCAGAGACTGATGGTATATATAGACCGAAAGTGTTATAAACAGTACTTGATGCTGATTAAATACTGGAAAAGTTGAAAAATTCTTTCAAAAACAGCAATGATATTGCATACTCCTCCACAAAAGATTTTGTAATATGCAATTAGAATGCAAAAATCTCACCAATCACATCATAAAACTATAAAAATGGAACCAACCTATGACTAAAAATCATCAAAACGACTACATCGCGGAGCAACATGCAAACGGATATATACAACTCAGATGATATAGATATAGATTCAATTCAAGTTCCGCATCATAAAAATGGAAAACCGTACACTCAACATCAACAACAATACTAATAATAATAATAATATAATAATAAAATAACGAGAAATAAATAATTAATTCAGGAAGCTTGTACTATTAGTTAGCTGAAATCAAAATCAACTTAATCTGAAAACAAATGAACACTTTTCTGTTCAACTTTGACTCTGTGAATTCAAGCATTAATTTGACCTGATCCAGCTGCCTCTTTAAACAGATTATCATATTTTTGTTGCTATTTAATTTTTTGTTATCACATGCACTTCACCTTATTAATAATAGTAAAATACAATAGAACAAGGTGGAGATTCTAGTGTGAAGGAATCCCTTATTTTGTTGCCAAAGTCTTCTTGTTCAAAATTAAATTTTGATGATAGGAGAGTTGAGTTAGTTGAATGGCCGAGATTCGATCCTGATAAAGTCAAAAATTTTGGCGTCATTTTAAATTTATCAAACAAAAGTAACAATTAACTAACCATAAATCTGTCTTCCTATTCCCACATGTCATTTTCCTATTATTTCATGTCAATTAGTTGGCAAGCTTTGCTACTAACATGTTAGTAGGAGAGTACGACTGTATATTAAGAAGTGTTATTATTATTAAAAAACTATTTCTTATTTAATACCATTTAAATTTGAAAAGTTCATATTTTCAATGCTGGAACACAAGAACAATGTCAAAATTTAATCATTCTCCTAATCATGTCACGTATCTTATATAAATAAGTGAGGTGTTTGTATAAGATCTATTGAACAAAGGGGGCAAAAGTTGGCATTTATTTCTTCTCTTTCCCCTTTTTTTTTTTTCATTGTCCCAAATTGATGGCGTTGATTCCGGCGCCAGCCCTTGAAATAGAGTTTGGATGGCACTAAAACAGTGGGTTTTTAGCTGGAATTGGAGCACGACTTCAACTTGCCAAATGGATAAAGCAAACAAGATGGGATGCTAGGGGTTTGCTAACGGGATATATATATATATATAAATATATAATATGCCTATCGAGGAAAACAGTAACAAAGAACATGCACTCTGTAGGTTATTTGATTTGGTTATTTATGCTATCTCAATTGAATCATGTTATTTTGTCTCATCCTCTGCTATCTACTTTCTAATAAAGAAATAATTCAACACTTCTTTCTGTTAATTGATTCTTTCAAGGTAGGCCCTCAAGAATGAGATCAAGCAACGAGAAACAATTTGGAGCAGCATTTACTGGGAACTACCAACTATAGATTTGCACCTCACTGAGTATTTTTACAACAGCTCAACAACTTACCATAGGATAATAATAAAAATAATAAGAAGCTGTCAAGCTACAAATATCATACATATCAGAATGAAATTAACAAACCAAAATACACATCATTGGGGAAAAAACAGCTCCAAAGAGTTAATAGCCTACTTTTACCAAATTATTACAACACCAACTACCCCATAAAAATAAAAATCAGGAAAATGCAAGCTCACATCTGACATCACATACACATTTACTGAAAATTAAAAACCCATTAATCTCTTCCAACCAAAAAAAAAAAAAAATTTAGTGAGAGAAAATAATGCAGTAGTAAATAAGAAAATGTTCTTACACTTAATGGAAAGAAAGGAAGGCGCTAGGCAGCACTGCGGCAGGAAGCTCACAGGCACGGCAGGCGGCAGCAGCACCAGCACGGCGGGTGGATTGACTACGGAGTCTCGGTCTTCCTCAAGGCGACGCCGACAGGTGATGGATTGGCGCCATGGCGGATTGAGATTAATTAGTATATTAGAGTTCTTCAATTTGAAATTGGGTATTTGGAATTGTGGATATTTTTTAATTTAGGGTTTTTGGTAATTGGGATGGGGGAATGGTTGTGAGCTTGAGAGAGGAATTCGTATGTTTTGTTTCAGAATTTCTTTCCCCTCTCATCGCGTGTAAAAAAATTTTTTTTCTTTTCAAAACTGAATTTTGAAAAAAAAAAATTGGGCAGAAATGGGCTCTAAAATTTTTGAGATTTGGGGCCTTAATTGCTTACAAATTTTGGGCCCTAAAAATATAACCCAAAAAAAAAAAAAGGAGTAGATATATTTTGGCCAGGGGTAACAAACTTAAATGGGCCCTTATTGGTCCTGGGCCTGAGGCAGTTGCCTCACCAGCCTCGGCCCAGGACCGGCCCCGTGTGAAGACATTGACTGTCATTGTAGATTTAACATCACGGTTTACATTTTCTAAACGACTTTGAAATTATAGATATACGTGAAATAGAAATTGAAATCTCATTTGTTTGGTTACACTGACAATAAATTTTTTCTCCTATTTAATTTTTCATTTGTCATAAAATTCAAAAAATTTCACTTTCTATTTAATAATTATTTTGCTATAAAATTAAAATTGGACACGTGACAGAATATTATTAATTTGTATGACATTGGTGGGGACAAGAATTAGAGGTAAAATTCTCTAAATTTGGAGCCATATTTGGCCACTCAAATGGGTTTTCCCCCTCCAAATGACTTTTTCCGGCTCAAATGTGATCATTATTTGGTTTTGTTGGAGAAAAAAACCCAAATTTGAGTTTTCCCCACCACCCCATCTAATATAAGAGCCAAAAACCCATTTTCAGCGTGAAAAAACCTAAATGAAGAGCTAATTTGATCCTTCATTTGGTTGTTTCCAAAAAATGGTCTCCTACTATATTTCTTGCGGGATTATCCCATCATATGCACATGTGGTATGAAGTTATTGGACAATCTCCATATAAATTGCCCCACGGTGAAACAACTCATGTGATTTGTCTAATAATCTCTCACTATGTGTATATCTAGTGGGATAATCCCACCAAACATAAGATGGGAGAACGGAATTGGGGTTCTCCCACCCCTCAAATTCCTATTTTACCTTTCCTCCTTCCATTTTGTCCCTCACACTGGTTTATTTATTTATTTATTTTTATCACAAGTCAACCTCCATTCACTGTAAACTTGTAATGACAATTCCAATCAAATCATTTAAATAAACTCATTTTACATATAACGAAAACAAAAAACTATTTGTGCGGAAACTATTGATACATCATTGATGATGAGACAATCAAATACAACCAGCCCTCCATTGTATTGTCACAATTCTGCAAAACCTCCATTGTTCACGAACAATTACCTATAACCCACTTGCCAATTTCTTCCACGAATTGGGAAAACGCAATCTCAATTTTATCCAGTAAATAAATTGTAAAAATAGTATACATACCTAAACATCAATAACAATAGTCTATATAACTATACATAGCGTTGTGTGCATGTATATATATATATATATATATATGGGCGGATCTAGGCCCGGGCTTGCCCGTGTTGAATAATTTTTTTTATTTTCTTATCTAGAATTTTTAATTTTTTAAAAAACTTTATTAGTTAATGAAAAAAGGAAAAACAGAAAAAGGAAAGAATAAAAGAAAACTTTGTTAGTTAATAAAAACTTTATTAGTTAAAAAAAAAAGAAAGAAAGAAAAAGGAAAGAATGTATATTTATTAATTAATCATGCATAATAAAAGAAAATAATATGCACAATTTGGTATTTTAATTTATTAAAAAAATTAAAATGGAGAATTCGTGTAATTATATTGAATTTGGTTCTCGATCAAGTTGCAATAATATTAGTTTAAAAATTCTTTTTTTTAAATAGATATTGGTCATAAATCTAAATTTAATTATATATGATTATTCCAAAATAAAAATAATTGATTATATTTATTTTTGAGTATATAAAGAGATTGTAGGTATGGAGAATCCCTTAATCAAGAGTGTGAGAATTTAACATATCGCATGGGTCTCAACAAACTGATTATCGTTTATAACGATAATATCATATTAGTAAAGTGATCGCAACATCAAGTTCAATATAATCGGTTCATTAGATTATGATTCTTCATAAATAATAGAAAATTAGTTAAGTGTTTGTATTTAGATTTATATAAATAATTTGAGATGGTTTCTTCCCGTGTAACGCACTAATGAAAATCTAATAAATTGTAAAAATAGTATACATACCTAAACATTAGTAACAATAGTATACATACCTATACATAGAGTTGTGTGCATGTATATATACATGGGTGGATCTAGGCCCCGGCTTGCCCGTGTTGAATAACATTTTTTATCTAGAATCTTAAATTTTCTAAAAAACTTTATTAGTTAAATTAAATATTTTCTCATCATACCTCGTGTTACTTAAACATTTTAGATCCACTTCTGTATATATAAATATGCATTACGATTCTGCACCTTTTTCTTTCTTTCTTTCTTTTTTTATTTTTTATTTTTTTGCTATATTTCTGATTGGACAAGCTAGAGGAATCTTGTTGCAGTCATAAATTGAATAGTGAAAAAAAAAATCTAGGCTATAAAACGAAGATTCGGAGAGGCATGAATTCATGAGTTTGCAATGGGGGATAGAAAAATGAAAATCCTATAGAATTGTCCACCAAAGGAAGTACGGAATAAATTATTTGACATTTGAAACTTAAATAAAAATCAAGATAAAGGCATCTTAGATGAACCCAAAAAATTCAACCTGAAAAAGAAAACCCAGAAAATCATCCGATTACCATTGCCACAAGACCAAGGATCAGATTGAAGGTGAGAGTATTCAACTTCTGCAAACAAAGAGAAAAATACAGGGGCAATAGTGAGAAAAAATTTCTACAAAAGAGTTGCTTGTTGGGACTTTGGAGTAGGCTAGTTTCGCTTGTCGAAATTTACTAAAGAGATAAATAAGACTCTGATAAGGATATGGATTACTTACAGGGCGGAAATAAAACAAAAACGGCTCTCTGTTGGTAGGGCTGCTTTTGTTAGATTTTCGACACGTAAATGATAAAGTTCCTTATCAGGAGATAGATAAGGCTCCATAGCCGGACCAGTCACTTGTCAAAGAAAAGTGGTGTACATTGAAAAGGTAAGGAAACATTCAGAACTGTGTAAAACGAGTTTTTTTTTTACGACCAAAATGCAATAGTAAAATCCCATCCTCTCTTTTACATATGTAGGACAATAATAAAAATTTCCAGTAACATGAATAAAAATCAGTCAAATCATAAAAAATTGTTTGTATTATATAGATTTGTACCGATCTTTTCACTCATTTTATTTCTACCAGAATTTTCACCATGCGTTGCACGGGATCTAAAAGTAATAATTACCATAGTAATTTTAGGGAGACATATTTATTTGGCATGAAAAAGTGACATGTTTATTTGTCAACTATATATTGAATGATTGTGAGCCTTTAAATTCATTACTTGCATATAAACAATCAATTTATGTTTGTTAACTAACAAATATCAGTAATTTATATCATATAAACATGTCTACCTATAATTATTATAATAACAAATGTCAATGAATTTTTATACAAAAATTTAATAAATTATTAATACAGTCAGTTGAGTCATATATTAGCATTATAAGACATTAATTTTTATTATCATTCTGTCATATTTTGATTTATTTATCAGTAACATTTTTTGCACCAGTTAATTCTTTTTTTAATACATCGGATAAAAGAAAAGGGAGGAGGACCAATATTTGTCAGATAAACATGTCTCTATATAATTACTCTAATAACAAATGTCAATGAAGTTTTATATAACGTTTCATATAAATTATTAACACAACTAGTTGAGTCATATTATCATTATAAGACATAAATTTTTATAACTACTCTATTATATTTGAATTTATTTGTCAGTAACGTTTTTTGCACCAGTTAATTCCTTTTTTTATACAGTAGGTATAGGGGAGGGGAGGGGCAAGTGTGTTCTAACCCAAGAATTCCTGTTTAGAATGTGAGAAACTCAATCAATGTAGTACTTATTTGAATTACAATACAAGTTAATTATACATGTATAAATAAAAATTAATTGAGGCGATTCAATAAAAGTAAAATATTTAAAAATTGTTGAACAACTAGTACAGTGTAACTGTATCAATATTTAGTCTATCTATCAAATAAATAATCCAATTCCAAATATAGTAAGACCATTTTTAAAAAGACAAACTGAAATTTTGTTCCATGGGAAATCATCAAAAAGTTTCAATTTATATTAATTAAAGAATCAGTAAATTAGAGTACTATAATTTAAAAAATTTAAATTTGATTATTGCACTACGATAACTATATAAAAATTTCTTCAAAAATCATTAAAAATTGAAATTTACAATAAGGTTACAGATTTTTATAAGTTTATTCGTTTAGAAACGTAGTATGTATGTGTTTTCAAATTATAAAGATTACTATTTACTTTTTTTGAAATAGAAATTTCAATTAATTTCGTATTCGATTTGATAAGTGACAGATCTCTAATTCAACATAGTTAGCTAAAGAAACTACTGTGAATTGATAATTAAATATAGGTTAATTAAGGGAAAATTGAATATCATTTAATAAAGTAGCCTAACAATTTCCCAAAAAAAAGATAAAAATACAAAAAAAAAAGAATTAAATGATATCACCAGAAATCTTATAAGGCTAGAACTATTATAGGGCCAGAAATTTTACAGAGCTAGAAAATAAGTCGGAAAAGCCACCATTCTCCTATTATATATATATATATATATATTTCAAAATAGAAGTACATGCGTGGTGGCTTATATTTCCTAAAGAAATTAAAAATATATATATTTGAATTATTTTCAGTGAGAATCAACACGGAAAAAATAAAGGGTAATTTACAGCTAACGTCCACAGCCTTTCAACAATATAGAGATTACATTCCCAACCTTTGATTTTATTTCTAGAAGTCCCTAACCTTTTAAAAGTGTTACACTTAACGTCCCTGTAACGAAAACTTTTAATTCCACAGTTCAAATTTGAGGTATTTTGGTAAAATATAAAAAAATAAATATTTTAATGTTAAAAACAAAAGAGTGGGGAGACAACAGGCTACCCTTTCCGACAGCACAAGAGAGAGACATTAAAATATTTGCTTTTTATATTTTACCAAAATACCCCTAATTTTAATTGTGAAATTAAAGGTTTTCGTTATAAAGACATTAAGTGTAACACTTTTAAAGGATTAGAGATTCACGTGATTAAAATCAAAGGTTAGGAATGTATCTCATTATTGTCAAAAAGTTGAAGACGTTAGCTGTAAATTATCAAAAAATAAAAGAAGATAACGATGCACCAAAAAGTGACAATCGCAACGGTGAAACCGAAGCAACCGGTAACTATGTCCAGCAACGGTAATCTTACCGGCTATATCAAAATGACTGAGGGCCCCACCAAAACGCAACGTTTAGTTTCAAACTACACTCCTGCCTAGATATATATATATATATATATATATTTCTCGCAGTGATCTTCACCGGCGATATTCACCGGAAAGCGATAATCGGCACATTATTAGCACTTATTCACAGGTTTAGATCTTAATTTACCGACCACCGGAATACCTACGACCATCAGAATACTTCCCACAAATTCTCCATTCTTTTATTGCGAAAATGTGCAGAGTATTTCTCATAGCTTTTCTAGTATTGTGTGTACAGTATTTCAGCAATGCACAGACTGCTAATGCGCCTTCTCCGGCGCCAACCAAGCCCGCCCATGTGCCGCAGTCGAAACGTTCTCCTCCGCAAGCCAATTCTCCGTCGCCTATTCCGGGAAGCCCTCATGCATCCCCGGCGAAGTCTCCGGTGCTTTCACCGCCTTCAAAAGTTTCTCCGGCAGTGCCGGTTAGTTCTCCCAAAACCAGCCCAACTGGGTCGCCGGTGCCGGTACAGTCTCCCTCCGCGACGGCGCCCACTGTTTCTCCGTCGCCCACTCCATCGGCCAACGTTTCTGTTCCCGTCTCATCTCCGGCGTCGCCTCCCACGATAGAGACCACACCACCAGTAAGTACTCCGGCATCGTCCCTGCCGGCATCATCAACACCAGCAACTTCTCCAGTATTCGCCCCAACCCTATCAGCACCTGCCAGCATCCCATCTAATTCCGCAGCGCCCTCAGAAGCACCGGAGGTGTTTCCGTCAAGCAGTACGCCACCAATTTCTTCTCCGTCGACTTTGGCACCGGAAACTGCACCGGGCGCAGTGGCGGATGATAATACGGGTTCAAACTCGGTATATACCACTCCTGTTATTTTGAGTGGGCTTGCTCTTTGGGCCTATTTCGCAATCTAAATAAGAGTACATAATTATCTTTATATATTTATTCCCTCAGTTACTAAAATATTTCGTTGAATATTGTTGAACTACGTTTTTTTCCTCTAATATATTCTTTACAAACAGTGAAGTACTTTTTAGAATAATCCTCCAGTTTACAATTTACTATTCCTTTTTCCTCTTGTGTTTCTATATTGCTCTTTCGCTTTTCATCACACAAGATAAAAACGATTTGAAAAGGTAAGAAGAACATGGCACGCAAATGTAAAGAGATAGACGATTACAAAATTTTCGCATTCTAAAAACGGGTCTAAAAATTTTTGAATAATAAAGAAGAAAATTGAATTTCATCTTTCATTTTCTCTCCAAACAACTTGAAGTGTTGGGGATGAATTTGGGTTTGAGACCAACCCGAGATTTGGGCTTATAAAACAAGATGTGTCAACCCAAATGAATTTGGAATTTTTTGGGCTATTTGAAAATCTATGGTCTCTACTACAAACAAATCACCTCACCTCCGAGCATCATCTTTCTGCCCCATTTTCCTGAAGATTTTCTTGAGACCTCGCTTTTTTCTCTTTCAAAAAGGGATGGCCATGAATAATCTTCTTACTTCACCAGTATCCCACAAGCAGCTCCTCTGCACATTCTCTTCGTCTTCAATTCAGAGACTCTGCTACTCACCATTGCCACCACCACCATCCCCTTCTCTTCACTTTCCTACTTTGCCCTCAAGAAATCCAAGAATTTCGAGGAGATTCATCTTCACCGCCCGGTCCAAGGGGAGCAATTCAGCTGATACACCTGACCGTTTAATCTCGGCCATTACTTACTTTTACCCCTTTTTTGATGGCATACAGTATGGCAAATATGTCATTACACAGTTTAGTCCCTTCCAGACCATTATTCAACCGTTAATCCCAGCAATTAAGGTTTTCAAAAGCTTCCCCTTTAATGGTTTTTTGATTTTCTTGACCCTTTACTTTGTTGTTGTGAGGAATCGCAATTTCAGTAGGTCTTGAGGTTCAATACGATGCAGGCTATAGTTCTTGATGTGCTTTTGATTTTCCCTGATCTTTTGGAGAGGACTTTTAATCCAAGAGATGGTGTGGGCTTGGATTTGATGATGAGTTTGGATAGCACTGTGTTCCTGTTCCTGTTGGTGTGCTTGATTTATAGATCATCATCCTGTTTGCTAGGTCAAACCCCTAGATTGCCTCTTGTTGCTGAGGCTGCTGATAGGCAAGTTTTCTGAATTATGAATGTCATAGTATTCATTTCATAATTTTCGATATCAATTTGATAAATTTTAAGTAGTTAGCATGCTTTTTGCTAGTGCAATTGTTATCTTGGCCAATGTTGTATTTGTATCTATATCCTGGCATTAATACCCAAGGCTAGTTCTGTATTCTGGACAAGGGAAGAAGACTGAGGTTGGAATTGCATATCGTTTCACGGAATTGATGAATAGCTTAATGACTCTCTTTCTTGATTGTGTTGAAAGCGTGTTGTGAACCTGCTTTAATTTTGGTATGTTATACTGGTGGATCTTATTACCGTTTCTGTTTGGATACGTTGGTGATGTTTTGTGCCTCTAGAAATTAATAAAAAGATCGAATTGTTACTTTTACGACTTCTATGATAAATACTCCCTTTGTCCCATTTACTTTGTCTACGTTTTCTTTTTGGTTTGTCCTATTTACTTTGTCCTATTTCTATATTTACTCTTATTTTCTAGGTTCATTTACAATTATACCTAGTTTAATATTAATTTCTGAAATATCCCAAACATTAAATAAGGGTATTTCAGGAAATTAGTTTGTAAATTTTCTTTCCCAATACTTTTCTTAATCCTTGTGTAAAAAGCAAAACGGACAAGTAAATGGGACGGAGGGAGTAATGTAAATGATTAGCCATATTTGGAATTTCCTGAATGTCCGTGCCTATAAAGCTTCTTCTTGTAAGTGTCACATCCTTGCATATTTATATTCTCTTGAATATGGCTTTGGAAAGGTGCTTTTTGCAGGGCTTGAGGTCATCTTCTAATTGTTAGAAACTGGGAAAAATTGTGGATTAGGCCATTTTTTGTAGGAAATCTAATCTCATGTCAAGTTTGTGAATTTAATTTAGGATAATGTGCGTAACTAGGCTATGAAGCAAGCATTTTGCCAGTTTTTCCTTTTCTTTCCTATATAGTTGTCCATTTTGTTGTTTCAGATTTGTTTCGGATGATAGGAAGCTGGAATTTCATGTTAAAAATGTGAGCACCAATTAGATATTGTAGTTGCTTGCGGTCATTTCTATACGCGTTCGTTACAATTGAGAATAAATGGACATAGATAGTTCATCAAATGTGGTTGTCGAGGCACTTTTTTTCACTATAGTGGGCACTGTTCAAAGTAGTCATATGCCCTTCACGTGTTTGTTGATGGGGCACGTGTTTGTGGACGGGGCATTGAGAATTGATGGCTGACCTTTATAGCAGGATGCAGATATTGAATTGAATCTTGGTCTTGGAGTTTCGATTGTATATAACAAAAGCAATTGTGTCTGTGTCTGGAAATCCCAAAATCTTTTAAAAGCAGTAACTATGGTCAACAATATTGGGGCTAGTCATCCCTGAGATTTTTTTAATTTGGCTTCATAGTATTGATTGTAGCAATCCTTTCATGGATTTCTCTTGACCTGGTGAATAGCAAATTTGAAAGTTGTGTTTTATGAGGTTCTGCACCCTGATATTTCTCCTGTTTTATTTCTGCCATGAGAATCTATGGTGAATAATCTTTAGAGAAAGGATAAAAATAGAGATGATTGTTCTACAATGGTTATGCAGCAATGTGAGAAAGGATAAAAATAGAGATGATTGATCTACAATGGTTAGGCAGCAATGTTTTAAGTCGAGAACTTTCTTGTGAGCAGTAGGCATAATTGTCAGACTCAAGATTTTGTCATTCAACTTGTATACTTTGTATTATTTTAAAACTTTTTTATATGCAGCTTTCCAGGTTATGCAACAACTTTGATATGAATAATATTTTATTTTGTACACAGACTGGTCTTCAATCTAGTGGAACTTTTTTCCCCGTCCAGACAAATAGCATTGTCTTTTGAGATTAAGCATGGTCTTTTAGAATACTTCACGTTGTCATCAGCTGTAGACTAGGTTGAGCTCAGGGTTGGGGCACAGTTTAAGATTGGACTTGACCCTAAATCCCGATCTCTCGCCATATGAAAAGGTGTAAAATTGCATGTGGAATACAAAGCGAAAAAAGATCTGTTGTCATGAAAATAAACACCTCTCTTGTCGTATGTTCACTGAGTTTTTCTACAACTCTTTCATTGGTTTTTTGATGTACCCATTTGCTTATGTGGTTGGTGAATAAGCCAAGCTTGTGGGACTCGGATTAAAATTTTGAAAACAAAAGAAAAAAAGACACACACCAGTCCATCCACCTCCTTCTTCCCCAAACTGGCGTTCCAAGCACCCCACCCAGAAGTCTGAAAACAGTGAACTCCGCCTCTCGGTGCCGCCACATCCACTGGCTCCGGAAAAAAGGCACAACCAACCATCTCAACACCGCACCCATCTCCACCAATTTGTGGCAACTCATTCCAAAATCCATAGTCCCCAACTCGCTGAGCCCACTCACGTCCCTCTGTAGCAAGCGCTGGAAAAGCTTTGCATCCAAGTCAAATTCACACAAATAAGAAAAGCTTCAATAATAAAGAAACTTGGGCAAAATTCAAGATATATGTCTGTAAACAAGAAATTTGTTAAAGAGATAGATAAGACTCCTATTAAGGAGATAGATAACTTACGTGGCGAAAATATAACAAGAGTGGCCCCCTGTAACATTGGAGCCGTTTTTGTTAGATTTTGGCCACGTAAGCCATAAGGCTCATAATAGGAGATAGATAAGGTTTTGTAGCTGGATTGCTGTAAACAATGACTTGTAATTCCCCCTGCAATTACAATGCCTCCCTCCTACCTGTGAGTCGAGGATTTTAGCAAATTCTCGTCCATCTATGTACAAGTTTCTGGGGACATTAACGGCAACTAATATAACGGTTCCTTAGAATTCCCCGAAATTCTGAAGATAAGAAATTTGAAAAGAAAAGGAAAAAGCGTCGGCTAGCATGTCTAGATGAAGATCAGAATCCCTGGAATGCTTTTATGACTCCTTCAGAGTGGCTGATTCACTTTCTTCTTGCTGTTTCTTACCATACCTTTGTGCAGTTGCATTCACAATCATCAGATTCCCTATTGTGTTGAATAATCCTTTTGAGTCTTCTATTTCTTACTAAAATAAGTACGAAGAAACCAGTTGCAAGAGACTAGATTATTCTCAAGCCAGCAGAAAGAAATCAGAATATATGTTGACTCTTTTCTACAAACGATCTATAATGCTGCAGTTTCGGTGTCGAGATTGATGCTGAGTTGTTTTATTGTTTTCAAACGGTTGGACATGGTTAGGGGGAGGTTGAATGGTGGGGGAGATGGGTGCAAAGTCGAGGGGGGTCGGCGCGAATCTTTTCCGGCACCAATGATGTGAAGCAGTAGCCGGAGGAGTGTGGGTTGTGGGGGAGGTTTGCTGCTACCGCCGATTTGGAAAGGGTGAGTTTTTTGTTTGAACCATATGAAAGGGGGGGGGGGGGTTCTGATTGCTTATTTTTAACCTACAAAATTTTTTTGCTAGGCCCATAATTTTGGCTAATTAAGCCTTCCACATAGACACATGGGTATATTACCAAAACTCAAATTGGATTTGTAGAAAAATGCTATGTTTTCTCCGTGCATATAAGTATTTATGCTAGATTTTCACCTGTGCGCTACACGAATAGAGTTTTAAAGAAATTTTATATATAAAATATAATATAATTGTGTTTGTCAAGTTTAATGTCATAAAAAAAACTAGAAAACACAATCTGCATGGAATTAATGTGCATTCTACATTTGGAAATAGCATGCAATCAATTTTTTACTTTGATGATATAATTTTAAAATTCTTGTTATTAATCCATTGCTATTTCGATAAACCAATAATTTTTTTATTAATTTTTATTTTTATTTCCTTTAAAGATAATAAAACTCGATAGTATAATTTTATATTAGTTTCACACTTGTGCATTTACGAACATACTATACTTCACCACTATGCGTTTTACAGACATATTATAGTGAAAAAGTAAAATACAATGGAGTAAGAGAACATAAAATCATAAAATTATAAAATCTAGTAAAGTAAAATTGAAATCAATTTGGCAAATATGAGATATATCTAATTAAAATGTAATATGTAAATAGAATCCCAAAATAAAAATATTAAATTAAATGATTAAAAGAAAAAGTATAATAATAACGACAAATATAATAATAATATTGAAATATAGATTGATATATTATCTATTTTCATGTAATTCAAATCCATTAAGCAAATATAAGATATATCTAACTAAAATGTAATATGTAAATAAAGTCTTAAAATAAAAATATTAAATTAAATTATTAAAAGGAAAAGTATAACAATTGAGCTAATAATTTTTTTTCTAATTCTTATTTTTTATTTTATTTAAAGATAATAAAATCCGATAGTATAATCTATATTAGTTTCACGCTTGTGTGTTTCACGGACATACTATGGTTCACACACATACGTTTCATGGATATATTATGCTGACAAAATAAAATACAATGGAGTAGAAGAATATAAAAATGATGAAATTATACAACCGAACAAAGTAAAATTGAAATCTATTAGGTAAATATGAGATATGTCTAACCAAAATGTAATACATAGATAGAGGTTCAAAATAAAAATAGTAAATTAAATGATTAAAAGGAAAACTATAATAATAAGGAATAGTAATATTGAAATCAAAATTGATATATTATTTATTTTCATGTAATTTAAACTCATTAGACAAATATGAGATATATCTAATCAAAATGTAACACGTAGATAGAATTTCAAAATAAAAATATTAAATTAAATGATTAAAAGAAAAAACATAACAATAAATAAAAATATAATAAATGAACTAATAATTTTTTTATTAATTCTTATTTTTTTATTTCCTTTAAAGGCACTAAAACTGGTAGCATAATCTATATTAGTTTCACACTCGTATATTTACGGACTACTATACTCCACACCCGTTTGTTTCGTGGACATATTATACTAAGAAAGTAAAATACAATATAATAAGAGAACATAAAATCATGAAATTATACAATCAGACAGAGGAAAATTAAAATTTATTAGGCAAATATGATATACATCTAACCAAAATATAATATGTAGATATAGTTCTAAAATAAAAATATTAAATTAATATACAGATAGAGTCCCAAGATAAAAATATTAAATTAATTGATTAAAATAAACAGTATAACAATAAGGAAAAATATAGTAATAGAATAATGACGTCATCAAATTGGTTTTTTAAAGAAGCCAGACAATCAGTGGGAAAATTACTTCGAATTGTGCTCACAATCAAATTGAGCCTGACAAACTGTTGATTAAATATATATATATATATTACTCTAAATCAAGAGTAGTCTTCTACTTATTTTCCCGCCTAAACATTATCCAATCAAATTTTTCCAATTTTCTCGGGTTCATCTCAAACAAGATTAGAGACTAATTCTGATCAAATCTTCACTACCTGCCCTTATTAGATTTTCCTAATTCAATTTTTTTAAATATATCGCAAAAATGTCTCCTAATGTATTAATTAGAGCCAATCTGAATGCAAAGGTTAGCTATCTGTAGGAAAATTAGGGGAAAATAGTTGTGGTTCAAAATTCGGTGCTCCCATTCAAAACGTTAGTATCTAACTATTGCGGCACAATACGAACCACTAATAGTTGCAATTCTAAATGAGTTAATTTAACCCAAATAGTAACAACCTTTTTAGCTAAATTAACTTCCAAGTGTTTAATGTTGTAGTTGAGATCTAATGTTTTTTTTTGGGCCGGGGGGTAACAGGAATATAATGTATTCATGTTTGTTAAATCATTATAAATTTAATTATTATAAAATTTTTCATTTTGATATGGTATTTAATTATTATAATTTTTTTAACTGTATAGTATATTTTGTGTATTATATTATAAGTCTAGTGTTTGTGTAATATGGTTTTATCTGTATAGGATATTTTGCGTTTTATTAAATTGTTTGCTTTTCCTAAAAGTAAAAAAAATATAAAAGTGAATCATAATTATTCAATCAGAATTTGTCACGCGCCGTTAATTTTCTATTTTCTTGAATATCTTATATTGGTTAATAAATTCAAGAGCCGAAGTTTTTGCAAATAGCGGAGACGGGACGTACAAAATGAACAAATTGTTTTTGGCTTATAGAGTTTAACATTCTATAAAAGCTAATTCCTTCAATTAATAAGTTGTTAAATTTAAAAAATCATTAAAATTAGGTTTTTGAATAAAATATAAAGAATACAATAGGTATATTTCATTGGTTATCAAAATAAGCGAAATCATTATAAAGCTTTTACCTTGAAAAGTAAGTTTCAAATCATTGTAAGGACTAGTCATTCATTCCGTATTATATATTAATAGGCGTCAAAAATATATATTATAGAGAGGCGAACATATTTATTAATACAAAAAGTATTACGTTCATAATTGCATTCGTAGTAATTTTAAAGATAAGTCTCCACTACATGCAAAATTATACTCCTGCTCGTGAACATGCTCTAACTCATGGCTTGTTTTCCAAATATTACGTCTTCATTTATCTACAAAATTATAGAAAAGAGGAATGAGTACAAAGTACTCAGTGAGTAAGAAAACCCTTTGATTTGCTTTTTTATTCTGGAGATTTATTTTTGAGAAAATCATTGAATGAACAAAGCTTTTAAAAGCACAAGAATACTATATCACTAGTTAAACTACTACCCATAGTACGCGCAACATTCATATCAATTCAATCATAACTATGTACATTTAAGTGGTTTTACAATCAAATCCCAGTTGACTTCTACCGAAATTTTCACATAGAATAATATAAATACAAAGCAAATACCATGCTAATCGTCGCTCATCTCAGTATCATTAGATGCCTCTTAGTATGATAACAAATCAAAGTAAAGACAAAACAGGTAGAGCACCAACTAGTGATTCAAATGCAATCAATCTTTCTTTTCAATGCATCAAAATCCATATTCATTTCATAGAAGACTTCAATCAAAATCCATATTCTTCTTATCAAACTTCATGAATGCAAAAAACAGAATCAAGGTATTAGTAGTTACTCACCTCTCTAACTCGATCTTTCCAAAGATTCCTTAAATTGTTGACAAGTGCCCTCAAAACTTTTATTTTTCTTTTTTCACCATATGTTTCAAGTTAGATTTCTTATATATATATATATATATATGAAGATAGATCTTTTCTAAGTGCAAAATTATGAGTTTGATTGGTTTTAATGGTTATTTTTCTCCCCCTTACCACTAATGGATGAATTTCCTTTGAAGGTCTAGGCATTCACCAATAAGAAGCAAAGCATGAAAAGAAAGGGCCAAGGTACGTGTTATTCACCACTCATAGTTTGATCTTTCCACTGGCCTCAAGGTTATTTTTGGTGTTATAAATGTAGAGGGAGAGAGAGAGGTTAGGATAGTTTTAAGAAACCTCTACACCCTTTCTCCCTATTAATAGTTGTCGAATTTAGTTTTTTTTTTTTAAATAAATCTTTGAGTTCTGCTAATCAGAACGCGACACATCACGTGACGTGACACCATATGTGTCACGGGGTGATATGGCCAAATGAGGTTTGCTGGTTTTGTTGCTGGAGAAGTCTTTATACTTTGTGTTGTTTTATAATTAAGTCTTGATATTTTGATTCATGTTACTTGAGTCCTTTCACTTAACGTGATTTTACAATTAGGTCGTTAAACTTTAAGTAACCAATAACCAAGTTCTTCTTTCTTAAGCATTATTCAAATAACAATTTTTGAATCTTGTAACATAGTTGATACAACCCACGTGGCTATCAACTTCATTGTTAAAATATAGATTATATTGTAAATAATCACTTTCTAATTCATTGTTAAAATATCGATCATATTGTCAATAACCATATTCTAATTCTTGACATTTATTTGAGTAAAAATATGTAGCATTTCAAGCGGTTATTCAATCATTATCAAAATAACATTCGCATTGTCGATAATTATATTCTAATTCTTGGCATCTATTCAGGTGGCAAACCTTGTAATTTTGCAATTTAATACCATCACGTTGCTATATTTTAATTCTTGACAATATTGTAACTTTACAATTAATGCAATTCAATTAATTCTCCTCTCTTTGACTCTTGACAAATTTTGTAACAATTCAATATGATTATATTGTCACATTTTACTTCTTGGTATTCAATTGAATCATAACCTTGAAAATTCGAGCAATTCCCCATCATTATCATTATCAAAATATTATCATTTTATTTAATTCTTTGTTAAATTTTTGCGGGATGTTACATAGTTGGTTTATTTTCTTTTCCATCTATTTTATTAGGTGTAATATATGTAAATTGTGCAAGGTAAATTAGTGAAATTTGTTAGTTCTTTTATATTAATTGGTATATTTCCCGTGCATTGCACATGTGCTAAATTAGATACCCTGAATCAAGAGTAGTCTTCTATTTATTTTCCCACCTAAACATTGTCCAATCAAAATTTTCCAAATTTTCTTGAGTTCGTCTGGAACAAGATTAGAGACCAGTTCTGGTCAAATCTTCACTAGCTGCCCCTAATTGGATTTTCCTAATTCAATTTTTTCAAATATATCCCAAAATTATCTCCTAATGTATCAGTTATAGCTAATATGAATGCAAAGGTTAGGTACTTGTAGGAAAATTAGGGGAAGAATAGGTGTGGTTCAAAATTCGGAGCTCCTATTCGAAACATTAGCATCTAACTATTGCAGCATTCGAACCACTAATAGTTACAATTCTAAATGAGTTAATTTAAGCCAAATGTTTCTAACCTTTTTAGTTAAATTAACTTCCAATTGTTTAATGTTGTAGTTGAAATTAATGCAAACGTCTGTGTCTATGTTATTAACACATCTTTTTCTATAAAAGAACAATAAAATACCTTTTTAGTTTGCCATTTCCTGCCGTTTGACATCGTTGCAGACCAAGAGAAGATCACTAACAAACGGAGAACACTTAGGCGGGACAAATTAATTTCATAAACTCTAATTCTACTCTCACTATGTCTGCATTGAAATTGAGTAAAATAATTTACAGGTACTATTTTACTCAACAATTCATAGGCTTCCTTTGTTGATATGAGTAGTCTTCTTTTGTCCAAGCGTCAATATAAAATCCAAATAGAGTTGGTATCATGAATTTAGATCTCCGACAAGCTCATGGTAGGATGCTAAGAAGATACAAGACAAGCTAGGAGCTAATAACTCAACTACCCAACATGCTATAAGAACTTCGTGCGTACCTCGCGCCCAGAGGCGTCGTCACCTTAGAATTTTGATGGTTAACCACCAAATAGTGATTTGTCCGGTAAGCTTGCCCGGGGCTCAAAGGTCTGAGGCCATTGTGGTGGTCAAGGTGTTTACTAGTTAATTAATGTACAATCTTATGTCTAAGCAACAAATAACATGAAGTTTTTTTTTTTGTTGAGTATGTTGCCAAAAATAATCCAAAGTTAAAAACGAAAAGGAAAAGGAAAAGAATAAGAGTCCTTGAAGGAAAAAGAGTCCAAATCATATAACGAATTATCTTGTCTTATCTTCTAAGTCAATGAAACCTATAAATAGAGGTGTTTTCTTCTTCTTTTATATACAAGAGTGACTTGAGTCTTTGAGAGAAAAATTGGCGAGTTTAGCATCTTGTGAGTTTTTCTTGTAACTCTTTGAGGTTCGTTCAAAGAGTAGAAAATTAAGTGCTGTAAAGTTTGAGTATTTTTTTGTAATACTTGGGAGTTGTGGGTTGGTGAGTGAAATTCTATATGGTTGTAGCGACTTGAATCATATAGTGAAAAACTTTGATAGTCTGTAAATTTGTCTTTCTTCTTTTATTTTTCCTTATCTCATTAAATTTCTTACATAATCGGGGAATTTGTCTTAATTTCCAATATTTTTTACTAATGATGTCCAAATTATGTTAAAATTGTTGGATGCTCAAGTTTTTAGGTAAAAGACTTGAGTTCGAATTACACACATCACTCCTCTAATTTACTCACCCCTCGCAAGTCTCCCCATTATATTTTTTTTAAATCAAATTTTTGGTACTGTTGTTGGTTTTTTATTGCATCAATAGATGATATTATTTGTCAAGACTCATATGATCTAATGATATTTTAGTTAGTTTTTGAACTTCAAACCAATGATTCGATTCCATCCTTTATGATCCTTTTCTAATCCAAAAAATAAAAAATAAATAAGCTCATTTTTAAATGCAACCAATAAAAAACAAAATAAATATTCTTTGTCTGCCTTGTAGGACTTGTGTTCACATATCCGCTTCTATCCTATTCCTAAGGAACCAACGTTTTAGAACTTTATCGTTAGTTAACAAAATATATGTTTTTCCCCCTTTTTGCAACCGACAAAATACTATGGTTTCAGTAATAACAAAATAATTCCCTCAAAGATAAAATAATAATACCGAAATAATAGTAAATATTAATAATACCGGTGGAGGCTTTGAAAAAAAAATAATAATAATACGCGTGGAGGCACGAATGGATGATCACTGAAAACGAATCGTAACCGGGAAAGAACTTGGACCTGTCGGTGGACGCATCTTCTTTCATCGTAAACCAATGGTAATGCCAGCTGGCAAACGGTTCCAGCCACGGGCTTGTATTCGGGTTGGGTCCCACTTTTTCACCTCGACACCCATCCTTTCTCCTGGATTTCTTTTAAAGGAATAATTGGTGAAAATGGTCCCCAAGCTTTGCCTTATGTGCTACATTGGTCGCCAACCTTACTTTGAGCCCAGATAGTCCCCAGTTAAAATTATAAATACAAAAATTAAAATATTATTTTCATGATCGAACTATTCTTTACATCCTCGCTGCATATTTTCACCATATATAAGGAGAAATTGAATTTCTTTTTGAAAATTTATAAAAAATACTAATTAGTTATATATATCTAAAGTTTATCTGTAATTTTTTCTCTTATATTTATCATTTCCAACGCTTTGGAAAAACTTAATCTAATATTTTGGTAGACTTTTTTTCTGATTGGTTGTTGTTTTTGCATTGCCACTTGAGAGATTCGGAGGTTCCATCCCATCAAACTGTTCACATTCTCTCCAGACTATTTTAGATAGTTTCTTTGTTAGATAGTAGTGGTGCTAGTTTTTTTGCGGCTGGGTAAGTGGTGTACGCCATTGCTATGGTTTCTTCTTTTATTTTATGCTTGCTATTAGGTGTGTCATATATTCCATTTTTAGCTATGTCTTTGACTTTCGTCTAGAGACATTGTAAATATTTTTTTACTGCTATGTACACTATTTTTCAGTAGAATGAGAGCTTTTTTCTTCTTAAAAAAATGTAATGTAAATTTAAGAATATAATGATAAACTACCCATAGAACTTACCATAAAAATCACAAAGTTATAACTGATTGCCAAATTATATTAATTTAGATTGTTTTGTAACTATCAAAATTTATAAAGAACCAATAATTGACCAATACAGTTATAAAATGCAAGAATCACTAGTTGTTTTTCTTGCATTTTATAAACTACTAGTGATTTTTTGTATTTTGTAACTCTATAACCAATTATTGGTTCAGTAGAAGGGCTCTACAACCATCCAAGCCAAAAAGGGAAAAAGAAAAAAAAAAAAAGGAATGAATGACATAACCAAATTATATTTTAATGTAGAGACAATCGTTCACTAACACTCGAGTATGCTAAAAAGGATTATTTGAGCAGGAGAAGTAAAAGTAGTAGACTGGTTGAGTACAAAGTAAGATTGAGGACCAATCAAGCACAAAAAGACAATGCTAGGGACCATTTGTACCAATTTTCCTTTTTAAAAAAGCCCTTGCACTTTTCGTGTTCTCTCAAAATACCCCATTTAATCACGCGTTTTTCTCTTTTTCTCTACTTTTCTATCTACGTAAAAAAAAAAAATAAAATAATAATAAGTCCAAATCCAGGCATTATTATATTATTAACAACAATGAAAGTGAAATATTTGATGGTTTTCCAGTGGGGACCAATTTTTTGTCTCACTCGACTATGGTTCCTGTTTGAATCTTTTTAGATATAATTTCCCTCAATACGTTTAACAATTTCTTTACGAAACAGTTTGTTTTAAGGCGTTGTTGTGATCAAGTTAAGAAAAAAGATTTTCTCTCTTTTAATGCTCCTTTGGTTTCGTACACGTTTGTTATTTTGTAAACATTAAAAATGTTTTGGAAAACACGTTGTGTAGAATAGTTTTTCTAATTTAGAACATGTTTGGTTAGATTTATAAAATCAATTTAAAAAATAAATTTATAAATAGTGGAAATGAGTAGTGAAGATTTGAAGTTTAAAATGTTTGGTGATTGTTGAGTAATTGTCAAATCAACAGTCAAATCATAATAAGTGAATTTATAAATTACAAAAATAAATTATACCAAACAAGCTCTTAACAAATATATCATTTCAATTCCTAGTGTTAATAGTAGGCTAAGTAAGGTTATATTAGTGAAAGAATAAAATAAATACTTTTTAACACAAAACATGAGATTATAATTACGAGTAAAAATGAGGAACAAGAAGCTTATAAAAATGGGATGAAAGGTGTATTATTTTTCTTTGATTGTAAAAAATGCTAAGGTGAATTTTTGTAGAGTAGAACATTTCCGAGATCTTGAGTACGTATGCCTACATAAATGAATGAGCAATGCCGCAGTTTATTCACACCTTCAACTAATTATTATTTCGCTAAATATTTTACTCAAAACATGTCACAGGATTAAATTATCTTTTAGGTTTTCATTATTTTGTTTCGCTTTAGTCACAATTCCCCAGCTTAAATCATGGATATTCTAGTCGAATATAAGGTAGGTTGGTGCCAAATAGATTTTAAGAAGTAGGAGAAATAATCATAATAACAACAAATGAATAGATAAATAAAAATATATGGTAATGGTGCAACAGCTAGCAAACAATGGCGCGGCATATACCATACTTGTCTTATGGTATTTGGTATTGAATTCTTTTCTTTAGTTAGTTGTCTTATTATGCCTTCATTTTCTCCTCAATTGATGCTTAGCCCCATGTTACCTGTTTCCAGCTTTTTCGTTCAATTTTCCATCCGGATCGCATGCATACATTACATTGTAAAAGTAATTTCTAATAGCGTAAGCTTCATACGAGACAGGATTTAATCAACCACAAAATATCTAGTACCATTACTACGTTGTGATGTGTGCTCACATCATTGGATGTGAGGTGTCATTACAGAACATGACATTTGGTGCCTGAAAACTATTATGTACTAGACATCACTCTTCTTGGGGAAAGTCCCAAAAAGTCATACACACACAAAAAAAAAATAAAGTGGACTTTATATATTTCTAATTTTCTTTTAAAGACGTGTGCTCTTCCGATCTATTTTATCCTCACTTTTCTTTTCTAATTTCAACCCCAATGTCTAAAACCACACATTCATCTCCACCATTTCTACTACTATTTTATCATTATTTTTGAGTTTCTATCTATCTCTCTTATTTTTTTCACTTTTCCCCCTTTTTTTCCTTACATCTCTTTCCACCCATTCAATTAATTTAAATAATTATCTCCTCACAATCTCTCTCTTTTATTACCCTCACCTATATTCTTGCCATTAGAGATGCTCTCATCGATCAAATGAAGATAGCTTTCTTAACAAAATGTTTATTTAATTTTACAATGTAATTAGACAACCAATAATCAATATCGTGCTTTATGTATTTCATCTCTTTCTTGATAGAACTTTTGTGTGACTTCAAATTTAAAATTCTCTAGTTTTGCCGTACAATCAAATTATTTATTTGTACTACTTCGAGAGAATCATTAATGATCACAAATGTGTATCACTACCCCCCCCCACCAAATTTACCCAAGTAATTTTCTTGAAACTTCAAATTGAAATTGACTTCGAAATTTGTTTTAATACATTGGGTAATTTACACCTAATATCCCTAACCTTTCGACAATTAATTAATCACGTCCTCAACTTTTATTTTTCCTTGTGAGAGTCCTCAACCTTAGAATTTTTCAGTCAATCATACTTTGTTGAAGTTGATTCTTTCTGGGGAAAAAATGGCAGTTCTGGTTGGAACAGAAGTAGCATACTTTGAGGATGGAAGAGAGATTGCAGTATTCACAATAGAACTGAATATGCCTATCAAAAATGACAGTAAAGAGCTGCTGGAAGAGGTGGGAGTCTCCCCCTCTTTGCTGCTGTCAATATGGCTGCCGAAAATGGCAGCAAGCCCTTTGCTGCCAGTTCTGACAGCAAGGAGGAAGACTTCCCCCCTCCCCAACAAAGGCTGCCTTGATTGCCATTTCTAGCGGCTAAAAGGGAGAAGTCTCCCTCTCTCCATTGTTTTTTCCTTCAAAAAGATTAAAAATTGGATGGTTAAGGTGAAATTAGATGGAATCCGTTAATAGGGACATTAATTGGGAATTTGTTTAAAGGTTGAAGACCCCCACAAAAAAATAAAAGTTGAGAACTTGATCTATTAGTTGTCAAAAGTTAGGAACGTTAGATGTAAATTACCCTAATACATTTTGGGATCATCATTCATCAATGGAAATCTGTTGTTCCAGATCAAATTGCACTTTGAAGAACTGAATATAATGGCAAAGCTAAAAAATTTTCTAGGACTTCCAATCCACATGACTTGTATATTCATTTATCCAAATGAGATAAGAAATATTATGATAACATTTCCTAATGGTCCATAAAACTAATATTATAGCAATTTTTTTCCATTTTTCTTTCAGTAATAGGATTGATTAAGAGCACATATTGGGTGTTAAATGCTGAAAATATTATATATAAGCGTTCATAGTAGTTCTCAAACACTGCTGTTATGAGACTCAACGTAAGTATATGTATGCACGCCAAGCCGCGGGTCCTATAAAATTTTCATACACAATAATTAGCATTTTTTTAAAATTCTAGTTACTGTCGGCCTACCAAATGCACAAAATGAAACCAAAATTACATTATTATTATTATTAGGTCAAGAATTAATATCGACATCTATGACCAATGAAAAGGCTAATTATTACTATTATTCTGAAAATTGGCGCCGACTCAGTGGCATTATCTGTAATTTACTCAAAATCTCAAGTGATTTCTATAAACACCCCCACTCAAATACTCCACTTCCCAATCCATCGTCCAGACTCCGGTTGCTTTTTCTGTAGCAAAAACCCTTCAGCTGCTTTCACAGAGAACACTTCAACGACCAGAATGCAGCTCTGCCACGCCGCCGCCGCCACCCTGGCGGTCATCGCCCTACTCTTGTTCTCCGTCACCACCGATGCCCACAATATCACCCGCATTCTGGCGAAGCACCCTGAGTTCTCAACATTTAACCACTACTTATCCGAGACGCACCTGGCGGAGGACATTAACAGGCGGGAAACGATCACCGTTTGCGCTGTGGACAATGCCGGAATGGCGGATCTACTCGCGAAGCACCTCCAGATCAGCGGCATCAAGGACGTGCTGTCTCTTCACGTGCTTCTTGACTACTTCGATTCCAAGAAGCTCCACGACATAACCAACGGCACCGCACTCGCCGCCACCATGTACCAAGCCACCGGCTCTGCCACCGGCTCCTCAGGATTTGTTAATATTACCGATCTGAAGGGAGGAAAGGTTGGATTCTCTCCCAAGGACAGCGACGGCGTCATTCACGCGACCTTCGTGAAATCCGTGGAGGCGATTCCGTATAACATCTCCGTCATTCAGATCTCGAATATATTGCCTTCTACGGAGGCCGAAGCGCCGGGTCCCGCCCCAAGCCCGCAAAATCTTACCGCTATAATGTCATCCCACGGCTGCAAAGTTTTCGCTGAGACTCTCCTTGCTAATCCCGCTCAGAAAACATATGAAGGCGCTATTAATGGTGGATTAACCATTTTCTGCCCTGGAGACGATGCCATGAAGAATTTCTTGCCCAAATACAAGAATCTAACTGCAGAAGGAAAGCAAGCTTTGCTGGAATTTCACGCAATGCCAATTTATGATTCACTATCAGATTTAAAATCGAGTAACGGCCTAACGAACTCATTGGCCACCGATGGCGCCAACAAGTATGATTTCACCGTACAGAATGATGGAACTGAAGTTACATTAAAGACGAAGCTCGTCACTGCGAAAATCGTCGACACTATAATCGACAAGCAACCGTTGGCTATATTTGCCCTGAATAAGGTCTTGTTGCCGGAGGAGTTGTTCAAGTTAGCACCAACTCCTGCTCCGGCGCCAGCTCCGGAAGCCGAAGCTGATGCTCCGACGCCGTCAAAGAAAAAGCACAAGTCACCACCCGCTCCAGCTGCTCCATCTGACTCTCCGGCGGAAGCGCCCGACGCGGACGCGGCTGATCAGACTGCGGACGGTAATGGAGCCGTAGGATATAACGGGGGAAGACTTGTGGCTGTGGCTTTGACTCTCTGGTTTGTATTTTTACAGCTGTAAGTTTATGCTCTCTCTCTCTCTCTCATTCTCTTTTTCTTCACGTGAGATAAGATAGATTTGTTGCTTTTTTTTTTTTATTTTATAAATTCGGGGTCGTGATTGTGAGAAGATATATGGGCGGTGACTTTTGGTTTTATATTTTGAGTAATTATCCGGTATGTTGGAAAATGAATTTTAAAGGAAAAACAATTTATTTATTTATTTATTTTATTTTGCTGATAGTTGTCATTGAATATGATTTGATCTGTTGTCCCATTGATCCGGAAACAGCTACTTCTGTTTGATCACTTCATAGCAAACTATTATACTTCGCTAAATTAACCATATTCACGAGATCACTTCTCATAAAAAGTTGAACTACAAACTGACTTACACAAAGCCAAACACATTCACATGCTAATGTTATTTACCAGTATTACACAATTCTTTTTCATTAGCTCATAAAATTTATTTCTATTTTTAAATAGAAATGATTTATTTCTGATAGATGGTAAATTATATAGAATAATGCTATTTATCTATATTTTTTTATTGGCCTTTAAATAAATTAATGCTCTCATGTATTCATGCATCTCCACCTATCCCCTAATGTGATGCTGTCAAGTCTCTAGTCTCGATAAATAGACTTACTCGAAGATATATATATGTCATGAGAATAATTTTTAGAATGTGTTTGGCAACTAGATGGTTTATAAATTGTTTTATAAATTACTATGTGACATTATTTTATTGGTTGATTTTTATAAAAAAGTAAAAAATTGCAGTTTGATTTTTACCTTTTGACCTTTTGAAAAAAATGAAAACAATGAAATGATACTAAGTAACAGTTTATAAACAAAATGGTTTATAAATTGAGTTGCCAAACGCATTGTTTGTACACTGCCGCGTTGAAAGACTCACAAGTCAACTCATGAGTGTATGGGAGCCCCATCAATTTATAGAACTCAACTTAGGATGGGAGGACTCGTAACTCCACCTCTCAAAATTGTTAGAAATTTTTCAACTAATAATTGAGATTTAGGATACCATGAGAATTGGATTCAGGATACCACAAGAATTGGATTCTGCTGACTCTTAGGAAAAAAGGTTTCATAATGGGTTTTATTTATTTTTTAATTATTTCTTATTCTATAATGATTCCCCAACCCGTTAGGCCTGAGCGTCTATCGGTTTAGTTCTCAGGCCAAACCGAAACTGATTAACTATTTTCGGTTTGATATTTTCATGGGTTGAAATCGACCCAGGTCTGCCGGTTCGGTTTGATTGCCCTTTTTCTGCCGTCTTTCATCGGTTTTTGTGGTAATCTGAGATTTCTCATCATTTTTTTTTTTGAAGTTTTTTACTTCCCGAATTGAGCTGTCATTTTATTTTGTAATTTCTTAAAACCCGACTGAAACATTGATTTTTAACTGCAAAATTCCCACCCATAGACACCCCTGCCCAGGCATGCACCTGGATACACACAAAGGTGGGTCCTAGGGTTTTGTGGGGTCACACTAGGTCTCCACTCAAGCATGCTTAGGCATGGCTAAGGGAGCTGGAATACTATTTCCAAGGGAGAGCTGTAATTTATATTTGACTTTATGAATAAAATAATTTAATTACTTGAAATAATGCTATACATAATACAATACCACACCAACTATGTTTAGTACCAGTTAGACGAGAATTAATGTGATGTTAAATGATACAAGGGAAAAGATAAATATATTACCACCACTATTTTTATCAATTAAACTACGTTTTGTACTCACCACAACATATTTTTAACATAAAATATACGGCACACCAAATTTACATTTTAACCTTTTTTCGAATCTCTTTTTCAAGGTGCATAAGCTCTTATATTGGAATCTCGTTAGACGTATGGTGAGAGATCATTGGACAATTCATATATAAATTATGTGAGTTGTCACATTATCTCCGGTCATATATATGTTTGACGGAAGATCATTTTTTACCAAATATCAAAGTTTATCTCAAATACGCTATTTGGGAGTTGATAAAGTATGTTGGACGGTACCAAACTAGGAGAAGAATATGCAAGCTGCTAAGATCCCGAGAGAAAAGTGCAGAAGCTGATAAATTGACTTGAACTGCTATTTCATTTGATGCCATGGCGTTTGTATGCACGCTAGAGCACCAGATATTTTTAATTGTAGTTGGATGAGAAGCATTTTTCTTTTTCAGGAAAACTCATTGTTTTCTACCATTTCCGATTGCATCGGGAGGAGGAGACAATAAAATGGATCTCTTTTGCTATCAAAAATAATTGTCGAAATTTATCATTTACGGCTGATTTGGGGGTGGGGTTCAGTAAGTAGGAGGTAGGGTGAGAAAAAATCACTTTAATTTTTTCTTTTTATTGTTTTTCAATTTTTTAGTTTTTTTGCTTTTATTTAAAGAGTAGGGTTGTTTTTTTAAAAAAAAGAGTTAAGGGGTTACAAAGGTTATTTTTATGTGATTGGTGACTTTATGTGTGAATTTACAGAAGGTTGAAGACGATGACACTGAGAAAAAATGGAGTTAATATAATGAGCAAATGTTGGAGACTAAATGTGAAATTTACTCAATTAAATTCATAAATAAATGACTCATTTTATTTAATTTATCATTTAATACTAAACATCACTAATGATGAATAACATTACTCTAATTAATTTGTAGCATGAATTTGGTTAGATAGCACTACTCAGTAACAATAAATAATAGGTGGTGATGATCACTATCAGTGATAAATAACACTATGCTTTGTATAATTGGTGCACTTATTATCCAAGCATTGTCTATTTTTTTGCACATCGAGCCGAAAATGTCTAAATTTTGCCATTGAAGCTTCAAGATGTTGTGCAGTTAAATGTACTTCTCAATGAAAATTAATTGACACATTAATCTGTTTGATGATAACAAGAACAAATTTGTCAACAGAATAAAAGTGTTCAGTTAATTAAAAAAATAGAGCAATTTTAGCGGGAAATGAAAAGGCGAAATTATTAGGTGACATTCTCATGTGAGACACATTTATTAGGTGATGATTACATGACTACTTTTTTATCATTCAATATAAATGTGTCACATAAGAATGTCACCTAATAATATTCTATTTTCATATTCTTTTAGAATTTTTCAAAAAAATATGGATTGGGTGGGATGTATTGACGTGGAATCTCAGTAGATCGCGTGTTTTGCTCTTTCGGCTAAAGACTCGCCGAGGCCGGCCATGATTTCGTTAATATCGAGGAGCTTTGCATTACTTGAAGACTGAAGTCTTCAACAATTTGGAAGGACATTTTTTTTCAAAAAATAAATTTAATTTCGAGTAGATATTTTCTTTTTGTAAGAAAATATTTTTTGAAGTAATTCAACAACTTTTTCTCTGCTAGTAAAAGAAACATGCTTTGCTATCAGAGAGAGAAGAAAAAAGGGAAAAAAAACAAAGCGCTTTGCGCATGGTAATATTTATGAAAAATTGCCTTTTCTTTCTATTTTCATTGTTATGGTGTTAGGCTAAAACATAAATTTTCGAAACACTAATTCCAACTTAATCACCGATGCCATTATAATAATAATGATATAATTTTAATAAAAATTAAAAATATATAAAATTGATTTTTAATAAAAATAAAAAACTATAAATTTATTACTGTGTGCTGCACAATTCAAGCATCCAGGTCTTCCTCAGTTACTTTCTTTCATCTCTTACATAAACAAAACTAGCTAAACTAATTCTACAAAGAAAATTTAAAACAGAAACTGTTTGAACTTTCTATAAATCGTCATTTATGATTTATCAATTATATTCGGTAAAGAGATTTGTGTAAATTCATTCCAAATGTATGAATTATTCTTTTATTTATAAAATAGATCAATGTTCTACGATTACCAAATACATCCCCAAAAAAAGGGGAGGGAAAAAATGAGGTCTGATTTCAATTCTTTACATTAACGATTTTCTTCTTCATTACCTTCTAATAACACTACTTAAATCACCCAGACAACTTATTAAAATATATTATTAGATAGTTAAACAATAATCTCTAATATTTACATATATGTAGAAAATATAAGAATACAAATATACGTTAATTAAATCAAAAAGTTCAATGTACTTAGTATCATAAAGTTCAAGATCGTTCAAAAGACAACATACATTCTTATATATAATCCTTCGTACACATATACAATAATGGAAAAAATTATCTGTTACCCACCTCATTTTAAAAAATTCTAATAAAACTAATAAATTCAAGGAAAAAAATTAAAATGCATTAAAAAATTCAAATAGTATTAAATTCACCAATACACAAGGTAGAGATGATGAATTAACAAATCATGATGGATTAGAGTTTGTTTTAGAATTGACATTTTATATTGATATTTTAAATTGTTAGTAAAAAATTAACAAATAAAATAAATGGGCAAAATTGTTAAGATTTAATTGTTATACCTAATGGTTACATGTTTAAGTTTGCTCCAAGTTTTTTCACAAAAATTTTTATTAAAAAGAAAAGGAATAATTACCGCAAAATTTACTAAATAAAAAAGGCGGGAAAATTGTGGTACAAAATGTACTTCTCTGAGTTGTTTCGCAAAAAAGAAACAGTTATCACAAAATTTACCAAATAAAAAAGGCGTAAAAATCGCGATACAAAAAATACTGAGACTTAAATGAAATAATTAATATATAGATTCCAAACGCACGAATCATTTCTTTTATTTATAAAATAGATCAATGTTATACTAATACCAAATACATCCCCCCCCCCCAAAAAAAAAAAGAAAAAAGGAGGAAAAAAATGAGGCCCGATTTCAATTCTTTACATTAATGATTTTCTTCTTCATTACCTTCTAATAATGCTAGTTAAACTACATGTGCATTGCACAGGTAGAAAAACTTGCTAAAGTATATTATTAGATAGTTAAACATAAATCAGTAATATTTATATCTTTGAAGAAAATATAAGAACAAAAGTATAAATTAATTGAATCAATAAGTTCAATATACTTAGTAATCATAAAGTTCGCGATCGTTTAAAAGACAACATATATTTTTATATATAATCCTTCATACATATATACAATAATAAAATAAATACCTATTACCCGCTTCATTTTAAAAAATCTTAATAAAACTAATAAATTCAAAAAAAAAAATTAAAATATATGAAAAATTCAAATAACTAAAAAATTCAAATAACATTAAACTTATCAGTTTTCAAGGTAGAGATGATGAATTAACGAATCATGAAAGATTAGAGTTTATTTAAAATTGATATTTCAGATTTGGTATTTTAATTTATTAGTAAAACGATTAACAAACAAAACAAATAGACAAAATAGTTAAAGTTTAATTGTTAAACTCAATGGTCACAAGTTGAGGTCTTCTTTGAGTTTGTTCACAAAAATTGTTGCTAGAAAGAAAAAGAACAGTTACCGTAAAATTTACCAACTAAAAAAATAGAAAAATAACGGTATGAAAAATATTGAAACTTAAATGAATTAATTAATATATATATATAGACACACATATATACAGATATAGATAACATTTGAAACATACTCATAAATAAATAAATTATTATTCAAAAGTCTTGTCATTCATTCGTTGGCAATAGCCTTTTATCTATAAAAAGGGTCAATTAGGTTTTAAAAGCAAACACATAAAAGGTAAATTGAAAAGTAATTTATATTAAAGATAATGCCGACCATAACAACTATCTAAATAATATGATTTCCAACAAATCTCCTTTGATTGACAAGACAACTTTTTCCCTCAATCATATGTGATTCGGAGAAAATTCCACTGGTCACCACCACTAATCTCATCTCCTTTGATCACTATGATAAGGATCCATTATCCTCAACGTACATCTGTTATCCAAACATTGCAAGCTAGACGAGCCGCAAACGATTGTGGCATGTAAAAGAATCCATTCAAAATGACCGTTGAAAAGACAATTAGCACTTTAGTTTACGCTACAATTGTGACTGTTGATGTTACCCCAATTTAAACACTTGCATCTCAATAAAACAAACTAATAAAGAGAACTTTTAAACAATCTAACCATCATGCTTACAATGAATTCAAGTCTTGTTTGAGCCAAATTGTCCAAAGATAAAAAAAATTTTATTGCTTCAACCCCTGGTGGTTGATGTAAAGGTGGCTTATCTTATCACTGAATAAAGGAGTTATTGGAATTGGAGTCAATCCGGTATAGTCCCTCTCTATCCTTGCTAAACAGATATCCTTAACATGCTTGAAAATGCAGTGATTCTGAACATCAGGTTGATCAGCATATTCCTCAAATGGCATCCACTAGGCAGAAACCACATGCTAAATTTTGTTAAGACCTCTACTCGACTTTGAGCATGTCCATAAAATGAGTATACTTTTAAGTAAATTAGTCAATTTGATAGCCAGCTACTTAGTTTAGCAGAACAAACATTTTGTAAATATCTTCTCGGGTAAAAAACATTATATGATACATCAATTTAACGTAGTACCTGGGCTTCTTCAATTTCTGACTCCTGCTTGTGGATTTCGAACGATGACGGATGCAGCGTGCACACAAAGCACAACTCCGATTTGCCAAAGAAGCAATTGTGCATCTGCCTATTATGAATTGAAAGAGTGATGATCTGAAATAATTCTCAAAGTTCTCTAATTAAAATTTCAAATCCACAAGCAAGTGAAGTGATACAATGGGTTTTCCAATGGCATTCTGATTGTCGCCCAACACGCTAATAAAGTACACTCCCCGTCCTCAAAATAAGAAAACAAAAACTATGGAGTTTATGATGAAGGAATTATAACTGCTAATATGATATCATTCTTTCATACAAACATACGTGACATACAATATCAACTTTCTTCTCATTCTCCACATTTCTGTCTTTTCGGTACTTTGTTTTATCATGACGATTGTTTTGTCATGACGACAATCCAAATGGTGAAAGTTATTAGAAGAAATGATATCTAGACTCTAGGTTCGAAAACATAACTAATGAAAGAAGTTGCATTCTGGTTCTGGTTTTGAATTTATTTGGTTTTCTTGGAGAGTCTTTGCAGTTTAGGAATTTTACCCGAAAGTGGAGTAAATTCTACAACAAATTTGCTATATAATTTAGCTGAATCCAGCCTAAACATCTTCTAAGCTGAATAACCAGTAATGCTATGACCTGACTTTTGCATACAACTGAAGAACAATATTTTTAAACAACATTACTTAATTAAAAACTCATACCTGAATGCTATTACATCAACAAATTCTGTATCAACCTGCAACAATAGACATACAGCTCTCTAAATAACAGATCAAATGCATACATAGCAGGAGCTTAAGCATATTATATCTGCATATTTACAAATTGTCTTCTTACTCCTGTTTCTTCTTTAACTTCTCTCGGTGCACCTGTGAAAATATCCTCACCCTGTAGATTAAAGAGGTCAACTACAAATTAGAGAGATATGGGACCTGGACTCTTTACTTGAAGTCTGGCAACATGCATACCTCTTCAAGAACACCTGTAGGGATCTTCCAAATACCTTTTCCCCAGTAGACGCCAACCTTTTCCTGTACAACGAGCAACTGCCAAAGAGAAACTGCAGATTAGAAATGAAATACCTGCATGCCAGCATGCTCAAGAATAAAGTTCTCACTTAATATTGAAGGAATTAAAGACTTAATGCTTAAGGAAATTAGTATTTAGTGAAAAATCATATGCAAAAAAAGTGTTAAGATTATGGTGACACTGTAAAGAAATAACATGGTGAAGTCATAAAGAAATATCATGGAAAAATATATTTCAGGAACAACAACAAAACTGAACTAGAGAAAGACACCATCATGGCCACATTGAACAAAGATGGAAGTTGCTTCCAGTTACTGAAATTTCAAATGGATCATGTTATATTCCCACGATAGTTGACACAGTATTTCGCATGACGTAGACATGGTAGGATCCCTTTTTTACACATCACATCACTTTTAAATCAAGGGACATGAGATGTGCCACGTCATCCATGTCAAAGTACCTCTCTTTTGTCATTCATAACAATAGCAGCAATGCGGACTCTGTGTGTAGCATTTGCAGGAAGGGCACTCATAGTTTTAGGAATCCAAAGGACAAGCATCAGGTAATTAGGTTCTGCATGATGATAAAAAAATCCTTCCTGCAAGAATATAGCACTATCTTAGTTCAGGGGTGAAAACAGAACTTTCAAGGATTCTGCACTAATTGTTTCAATATTTTAGTATCTAAATCTTGTAAAAGTGAAAAGATTCGAACATACTTTAGTGAGAGGAGCAAAATAAGCAAGTTGCCATTCACACAGTTGCTGTATTTCTATGGCGTTCGGAAATCAAATCACATATTTCCCCGGAAAGGGGAAAAAAGGAAAAAAGAATCAAACACATTATTTATGGTCTATATAGTAATGGTTTGTTTTCATGCTAAGGAAACATCATGGAATCTGTAAGGCTGAGACAAATACATAAAAGTGTGCATCACGAATTAGCCTCTTTGGTATGCTTTAACTTTAGTAGACCAAGGATATGCTTCTATCTGTGTAGATATTGCAATATGAATTTGAGCAATGCTAACATAACAGAGACTCAGTTTTGTGGGTATAAGGAACAAACTTAATTACCTTCACAGCAGTTTCAACAAGATAAACAAGTTCAATTGGTAGCTTAATCCATACACCCTTCTTTCCCTACAAGATAATTAGGTCAAACTAGCAAAATTAAACATAAATATCCAGAACTTTTAGCATGGGGTTAAACTTATTTTACAAGAAGTTAGGACATATGATCTGAACGATCATTGATGTGTGAGACTTTGAAAATCATTCAATCATTGTGCATCGTGCCATGTGTTTCAAGTAATCAACCTTTTGAAGAGAATGGATACAAACTTGATGCAAGTATTTCACAAAAATTCTTTGGCAAAATGATCAGCATAAAAACCTTACCAGAGCCATAATAAACATGTGGTAATCAAGAACAAGAAGTAAAAGATCCTTCGTCTAAAGTCACCAGTGAACCAGATGTAATCTTGAGTCTAATACCATGAATTGGCCATAGCCCAAATAGTTCTTATCCAATATTGAGCTCACAATCAAAAAGCAAACACAGTTTTGGGCATAAGTAACTTCTACTGAAGCAACAAATTCTCTATGACTGTACATTTCCAGTACAGAGGATGTTGTGCAGCCACATACTTGTTTGGAAGTGGTATAGTCAACTAGAGTGAAAATTTATCAAGTTTTCAGCAGTAACTCTGAATGGAATTGATGAGGGAAAAAAATGATGTCGAACGCAACTCAACTCAGAAGGATAAGACTAACAGAAACTTGCACTGGCTAGATAATGAACACATACCTCCAGCTTCCACTGGGAAAGAGAAGCTCTAAGCATCGTCTGGAAAACATTGGGGTCCATAGGCTCCTTCATATCGACTATGACTCCTCCATGTTCATCGGCACAAGCTGGAAGCACTTCGGAATTTTGAGCTCCATTTCCGACATTAGTTTGCTCCATATCGACTATGACTCCTCCATGTTCATCGGCACAAGCTGGAAGCACTTTGGAATTTTGAGCTCCATTTCCGACGTCAGTTTGCTCCATTAAACTGCACATATTGTGAAATGAGATATAACACACTACTCTTTCTGGCGCAATCTTATGACATGGATATCGTCCACAGTAAACACAGTCCGTGAGCCCAAACCGATAATTACAAAAACCGGTCACATTACTAAAGAGGCATCGAACAAAGGGGGAAAAACAAAAGATTCTGACAGCAGGTTAATACATAAATAAAGCGCCTTTTAATCAATCATTATAAACAAATTTCAAAGGTCCGGCAACAAACTTGATTTTACCAGAACTATGCAGTGTTCTCCACCGGACAGAAATCCGAAAGTAGCGTTTAACAGTATCACCAACGCAAGATCAAAATTCGCGAATAATATGAATGGATCGGAAGCAAAGCATTTACCCAAAAAATAATCGCAGAAGAGTACTTATAAAAGGAAACAGCAACAGAACTCCTAAAATAATTGAGAAATCGAGTTCGGAACATGAGCCAAGTAGGTATGGGAGCAGGATATCGTCGACCGTATAACCCATTGTCGATTGCGTCATTTTGCGTGGCCCATCAGACGTAGCGGCCGACGGATGAATTGAATTACGTGTTGGCACGGGAGGGTAGGCGGAGTGACATGGGCCTACACTGGAAAAAGACACCGGAGGGGACACATCGGGAGCAAAATTCAACTCACTTGGGCAAAAAATCGGATGCACCATCCACGCTGGCCATCAGGCTAAGGTCGGCGCATATTTATCACAAGCTAATTAGCTAATCTGTCTGCTATTCTTCAATTATAACTGCAAATTACTATAATGTCATACAGTGATTGTAACACTAACAGTATAAATAGCGGGAGAGGAAGGGAGAAGCAAATAGAAAATGATCGTGAAGACTGCGGGTTGATTCTGACCGTAAAGATAGACGGAAAGAAGGGGAGAAACGAAAGAAGAGGGTGAAGACAGACAACTAATAATAACAATTTAATCCTTTTGTGAGTTCATAGGGATAGAAAAGCTCGATCGTTAATTAACTCATATATATCATTATTCGGTGGATACTAATTATAAAATTGAGGTGTTAAAAGACTGAGGAGGAAAAAGGGTAGAATAAGAGAATAGAAGTAAGAATGGCCGTGCCATTTAATACTTTAACGACTTCTAGGAAAATCTTTAGTTACTGTCAGTAATTATTATAACTTGAATATATGCACATCTGGAGTTGTATGGGTATGATGACATTGACACGACTTCTATGTACCAATGTGTCAACATTTGCTCGGCGACCAACTTTTCTAGTTATGATTTGCATCATGTACGGACAATTGGACGCCTAAATAATTGGAATATAACTGTCTTTGATGTATCCATATGTTAAAGCCACACACTATATTACAATCAAATTGATGACGGTATAAAAATCACTTATCTTGATCGACAAATATGTAAGTTATAAGGGTTATTAGGTGTTTTTTTTTTTTTTTGGTAAATTATTTGTAAGATTCAATCCGAATTCAAGTAACTGAAGTTGAAAGGAAGAAAGAAGGATTAATCTAACGCGTGATGTTCAGAAACTTCAAGGATCATTCTACTTGAGATCAATAGAAGAAGGATTGGACTCTTAGCCGCCAAGGGCTCGGAGTGCAAACTTTTTTATATGAAGATCAATCATTGAAGATTTGCTTCCTCAGAGAGAAAAAGGACATTCATAAGCAGACAAGTCCTTGACATGTTAGAAGAAGACCACCAAGTGACTTTTCAAGAAGGACAACTAACACGTCTTCATAGTTCCTCAACCACATATACTTAGCTCCGGCCCTCATTCCATCTGTTCAAGACAATATGTAATGTTTGGTTCCATCAACTATACTGGCAAACAATTATGAAATTGAGCATGAGCCATTCGATTAGTTCAATCGAAAATGTAGTTATATGTTTCACAAGATGAGGACCCGAATGAACATCTGAGGAATTTTTAGAAATTTATGATGATATGGTCAACAATAACAGAATGCCAATTAAAGCAATCAAACTTTCAAACATTCTCACTCAATAGCCGACAACCGGTTTTACTCGTTGCGCCAACTAATTCAATTACTACTTAGGTAATTTTTTGGTCTAAACTTAGCCTCGTCTAATCTTTTTATTTTTATTTTTTTAATCTAAATCAAGTCGACGAGCACTAGCCAAATAGCTCGACTTGACCAAATATTTTGTTCGGGTTCAGGCTCGACACTTGGCAATGCAGTAGCTGCGTTAATAAACAAAGTTGAGAGCATACCCAAAATCTACTAATGTTAGATCGATTGCATTGATCGTAGTAATAGAAGTAGTTGTCAAATAACACAAAGTTAAATCTAAAGAGGAGCAATAGGCCATTATAACTATAAGTGATAGAATCAGTTGAAGACGTGTTGAACAATCTGAACCCAGTGGTTGAAGTGGATAACTAGGACAAGTCACATAGGCAAGACTAGAGGGCATTGAACAACCACCAATAAAAACTTACCTGCTTCACATCTCATATATATCTTCAAAGGATATTAAAATGTAACACTACTCAAAATTTCTTGAAATGTTTAACATTTACAATATCTTTATCACAAACGCCCAATTGCTTCAAGTTCTTGAAGAAAATAACAAAAAGAAGTTGGAGGAGTTCAAGACTGCCGCACTAAATTGCTTAGCTTTGCCTGTTTAAAGAAACTAGGATCGGGAGGGGCAAAAGATACTGTTGTTTCTTTACAACTTGGTGAAAATGTCTCGCTTTAAATAAAGTGAACTTTTTACAAAATTCGAATGATTTCTTGGGATGAAAATGGTTGGGATTTTTTACTTCACCTAACCTTTGCTCACTTATATTTCTCAACCCAAACGACCAAGACTAATTTCTGTACAAGAAGTCTTTGCGCCCTTTAACAAACTAACTTTTGTTGACATAAGAGAAAGAATGACCAGTGTTGAATGGTCGAGATTTGTATGATGCATTCACGTCTCACTATGTATGTAGATATGGTTGGTTTGATTCTTTCCCTGGTAAAGAAATTCATATATTTATCCTTCTCTTCTCTTCACTCTCTATGCCTCTATGCACTATGACAAAATTTGACTGGTATTTATAGAAGGTTTAAGGGGATCCAAATGGCAGAGTAAACATACTGATGGAGTCGACATTAATTCTAGTCCCGACGGCAATTTTTTTGAGGGACACATGAAGCAATTTATTGATCTTGGCTTATAGTGGAACTCAAAACCAGGGGCGGGAGTACCGTCGAAAAGATTACAACTCAAACTAGGTGATACAAGGATGGAATTCTATTGGGCATCAAGCTGGTCATCAAAACTAAACTCTATTTTCATACGAAGCTAATTATAACATATAGACTAGATCGCTCCCTGCATTTATCAATTAGGAGAGTGATGTGCGTAATTAAGTGAATGAATTAATGTTTCGTTTCTCGGTTTGGAAAGTTTAAAAGTTTGGAGGGCAAGCACATAATTGAAAAAACTAAACCAAGTGACTTACTCCCTCCGTCCCACAAAGATAGGTGGTTAGTTAATTTCACATGAATTGAAAAATGATCGTTAATATAGTTAGGACAATTAATTTTACATGTATTTTTCATTTATACCCTCCTATATCATTAATATTGAATTGCATTGGTAGTTGGTGTGGATGATTAATTAAGGACAAAACATGAAAATAAAAAATTAAATGCATGCTCCATTTAATAAGTGGCATGTCTTTGTGGAACGGATGAAAATGAAATACTGGACTATTTTTGTGGGACGGAGGAAGTATTAAAAAACTTCAGTGCCATCTTCAACTGAAGAAGCAACAATTACATTTGAAAGAAGTGCAGAATTCTTAGAAGGAATATAATAGATATCAAGTCATGGTACAACTCAACGGGTTTTAACTTTGGAGCATCAAATTCCAAGGAGTCATATTCTTCTGGAAATGATATATAAAGTGTCAAACGTCTGGCACCAGCACTGACGTGTCATGCAAACATGCATGCTTTACATATGTCAGCGTCTGACTCCATGATAGCGCCATATAAGGTTGTTAAAATCGTGATTCAAATCGCAAAATCGTACGATTTACAGATCAAATCCAAATCGCACGTAAAATCGGAAATTAGTAAAATCGTACAAAAATCAGATTAGAATCATTCAAAATCGCATAGAATTGCAATTTTTACGATTCCTACGATTTCCCCGTGTAGTACTCTTTTACTCTTTTATTTATCTATTTATTATTATTTTATTTTTTTCTCAACCGTTGCATTATTAATGGGTTTGGCAAGGCTGAAACTGAGAAGTGTCAAAAGATTATGTGGTTAATGCTATTTTGATAAAAGTTAGTGGCTCGTTTTATAATTATTTGATTTTTAATAAATCTTACGATTTACGATTCAATCACTGATTTGATTTGCAGAACCCACCACCGATTTGATTTAAAAACACGATTTTAACAACCTTGGCGCCAGACGTTTGACGCCTTAACATGACTCGTATTCTTCTGCTAGACATAGAAAGAGTTGCTCCAATAATGGGCAACTAGATATCAACTTTTCTTGTGCTTTAGATTCGACGATGATTCGATCCCATTTTAGCCTAAGTTTATTAAAACTCTTGAAGCTTGTTCGAGGATTAATCATACACAGGAGCAAAGACTCAAATGTTTCAACTTTAAACAGACAAATAGTGAGAAGGCCATTGGTACCATTCCCCAGGCCTCAAGTTGAATCTTCAAAACCTTTCTTGGAAAGAGATATCAACTCGTCAACTTCTAAACAACCTGCCAGACTAGTAATCTTCTACTTCCGCACTTTTCCACTTGGCAATACATATAAATTAATAGGGTTTGTATGAGAAAATTTTGTTTGATACTTAACTCAAGAATTTTACGACATTAAGTCTCATGCAGAAGAACAAACCTTCTTTTGCTAATAATGTCTCTTACGCATCACAAAATGGTAAAAATTGCTTCTTGAGCATACTCAGCGCAAGTTCAGCATGTGATGTGCACGTGCATGTCACAATTATTCTGAACTAACATAATTCTTTTGAGAATTGACATTGAATTCCATTTTAATTAATCTCCACTCATATACATTCACGTAAGTGTTATTGGTGTAAATATATCACTCTGATTCCTTTCTCACTGAGCTTACAACCAGCATTTTTTGTTCACCACAGAAATTATTCTTTGTCTTGTACACGTCCTTAACCCAGATATGGAAGTTCTTCTACTCTTCAAATCCATCGTAGAGCCATCTTCTACTATTCTGATCTTCCCTTTCAAAAAATGGAAACTTTTGTTTCCTTCTTTTGCTTGATCACCAAATTATCCCACAACTTCCATTGATCATTCCATTTGTAGCTTCATCATTTTGGGCAAAAAGATCTTTAGATCAAGCCTCCGATAAACTACATCTATAGCTTCATTTTTTGCATACTATGTACAAACCAAATGAGCATTTTTTTTTGCACTTAATATTTTATTCTCTAGAATGTTAAATAGTACATCAACAAAATAAAACCATCTATGTCTCACTACTTTGTTCTCTTTTCCATTTTATGTCAAGAAAGGAATTTGATTGAACTCTTAAAAATTGGAAGTGATATATCTAGAAAAAACAGCGCTACACGAAGTAAAAATCCAATGGAAAAGGGTTTTGCCAACCTAGGTTTAGATTTGGTGATGGAACTTTCTATTCAAAATTAGTGTCACAACCGTGTGATGCATGTGCATAAATAACTGACACAATAAATTGTATTGGAGTAGTAGATCAACATTAAAGGAAGAAATAACATTAGCAACAAAATGGCAATAAATGGAAATAAATTCGATATTTGAGTTTAATTAATATAAAATCTGGTAAACTTCTTTAAACACTATATTTGCAACTATTATAACACTGGGTGCGAAGTCTACAAAAGATGCAGTCATAAGATATCTTTACATCAACCTATTTATTGAAGCATCCATTAATAGAAGCATTCTAGCTTTATAAATCTGCTTTATAGTTAACATGCACTTTCTAGTAATAGTGCAAACTGAAAGGTTCAGTTTTAACCCCATGGGTCTTTTTCGCAATTTGGTCTCTTTTGTTTTTTTTCTTTTAAAACAAATTCACACAACAAGAAACTTCGTCTATAGCGACAAAATCGCCCCTATAGGCCTGAATGTCGCAGCTATAGGTCAATAGCCACGACTTTTTCAGACGACTGGATTGTTATTAAAACCCCGTATCAATTGACTTATAGCGACGACATTTTCAGGCTATTACGACGACGCGTTATAGCAACGACTAGGTGTCGCCGCTATAAATTTTACCCCCCATTTTTGTCTTTAATTTTTCTAAAAAACTTTTACCGACCTGCCCTCCATCCGGATCCCACCCGACTCGCCACCCCAGCCTAGCTTTGTTCCTTTTTATATTTGTTTTGCACGCATGAGGATCGAACCCGTGTCCCTCTCTCCAACTCCCTGGCGCCTTCCCAATTGGACTAAGTAAAACTTCAATGGATTGTTTGCATTTTTAATATATATTATATAGATTTTGACAACTATAAGGACAACCACAAAACCCATAACAACTTTTCGTCAGTAAATACAAGAAATAAAGGCGGGAAATTTTCTCACCAATAGTATAGCGACGACATGTTAACGTTGTCGCTATACATCAAGACATATAGCGACGACATTTATGTGTTGTCGCTACGATCAAGAAATTTTCCTCTTTATTTTCTATTTTTCTGTGCACATTTTATACATTAGAGATGCTCTAAGGAGTGAAGCCAATGACTTAATTGAGGCCAATAAGATTATTCAAATTTTTCTCCAAATAGAAAACTAATACTACCTCTGTCCCACAAAGATTGTCAGGTAGATATTTTTACGTAGATTAAGGATTAATAGGTAATGTTGTTAGAACATTAAATTTTACCTTATTTTTCCACGTATTCCTTTGTGTCATTAATTGTTTGAAATATTTTTAATGTTAAGTAGTTGAATAACAATAATTAATTAAGGACACATATGGAAATGAAATATTAAATACATGTTCAATATGGTAAGTGGATTATCATTTTGAGATGGACGAAAATGGAATAGTGGACTATCTTTTTGGGACGGATACTACAAAAAACATGAGCTATAGCGGCGACATTTGCCGACGACGTCAGATATCGTTGCTATAGCGTTGGTTACGGCGACGAATTTGAGCCACCATAGTAGTCGTCACCCTATACCGGCGACATCATAATGTCGCCGCTGTAGGATGTGTCTACAGGGACGATAAGTGATGTCGCTACTATATATTAGTATCTATAGCAACGACGTGTAAAAGTTGTCACTATATTTCTTAATCTAAAACGACAACCCCTAAACATCGTCTCCATATGATTGGTGAGAAAATTTCCCACCTTTGCTCTTTAATTAACGACAGAAATTCATTGCTATAGGGATGATAGTCGTCACTATAGTTTAACTAGCAAGGTACCATGTCTTTGCATCTAAGGTGGGGGGTTCGATTCCTCACAAGGGCAAAGTAATTTGTATATTAAATATGGATGGGAAAGGGCCGGCTATGGGGCTGGTCGGGTTAGGTTGAATAGTGGTTGGGTTAAAAAAAATTTTGTGATGAAAACCCATTGATTTTATAGCCGCAACTTGTAGTGACGACCATATCATCGCTATAAATATTGTTACAACAGACCTAAAATATCGTTACTATTAGGTCATTGGTATGGACTTATAGTGACGACCTCGATGGGGCAAAAAATCGTCACAATAGGTCTATAGTGACGATATTTGGGTTTATACTGTCGACAAAAGTCGCTGCTATAGGTGGCATTTGTTGTAGTGAGGTAGTATTTGAGACAGATAAGATCACACTAATTTTAACAGTTAAAAAAATAGTCATTACCTAATAAATGTTCTCTCTCTCTCTCTATATATATACATATATATATATATATGTATTTATTTATTTGTTTATGCAATGATAATAATACTCCTTCCATCCCATAAAAATAAGCTCATACCAATCTTACGCGTAGATTAAAAAATTTGAATTAATGTGGTTAGAAATATAAAATTTACATTTACTTCCTTAATATACTCTTATTTAATATTGAATCACTTTTTATATTTGAAAAAGAAATTAATTGTTCAACCTTGTTCATATAAACGGACTATAATCTGGGCCTATTTTTATGGGACGGATGGAGTAATATTTTCGACCGAGTTGAAACCACTTTTAATAGCACCAAAATTCATCAATAGTTGCTTATTATTGCATTTATTCCTCTAGCTTTACTAAGTCCATCTATTTTTCATCAATATTCCATAAATTTGCACTTCTAACGTTATTGACAATGTGTGCATCTAATTTGAACATAAGAAAGAAGAGCAATTTTAGGGGGACATGAAAATGAGACATTGTTAGGTGACATTCTCATGTGGCACACATTCATTGAGTGATGATTACATGGCTACTTTTTAATCATTCAATACAAATGTACCACATAAGAATGTCACCCAATAATGTTCCCTTTTCATGTCCTCCTAGAATTTTTCAAGAAAGAATCACACTATTCCCAAATTGGATTTTCCAGATAGGATAATTTATTTAAACACACTATTCACCAAATTGCCGTTGGAACTAGAATTAATGCCAAATCCATTCAATATTTTTAGTCTGTTCAAACCCCCTTAAACCTTCTATAAATACGATCGAGTTGAATATCGTTATATTGCACAGAGGCCTATAGCGAGTGAAGAGGGAAAAGGATAAATAGAGAGAAGAATTTCTTTACTTCGAAAAAAGAGACTTAAAAAATGGAGTGTGGTAGAAACTCAAAGAAACAAGTCAGATACGATGTAGGAAAGAAGCTCCGGTAACTTTTACAAACACATTTATGTCTGTGACTGTCTTCATGTTGGCATCCGTATATGTATCTGTTTGTTTAACAGATTAAGACACATAACATTTACACAAATATTTATTTTATACACACATTTGCCTGTCATTGTTTGCCTTTTGAATTCTAGTCTATTTCCGCTGGATCATTTTTTCCCACTGAAGTCATAAAATCCTTCCTCTCAATGTTTAGCCAAGAATTCATACAGATTTCTCTCTCCAAATTGAAGCTATTCTGGAAAATCTTTAAGTTCTCAGACCCATGTTTCCAGATTCTAGAAAGGGGGGTTGGGGAGGGTTGCTGGTTTTTTTTTTTTTTTTGGGTGGGGGGAGGAAAAAAGAAAAAAATGGAAAAGGGTATTGTATTAATTCATTTCTGATTGAATGTTTTAGTTGTATAAGAATTAATTAAGAGGTTAACTAGTGAGTTGAAAAATTTACGATAATTTATTAAGCTTTCTGAGTAAGTTTGTTTAGCCATTCAATGAAGTAATTTAATTCCATAGATTGTCACTAATAAATTTTGGGACAAAATTTTTAAAACTTCGTGAACGGTTTATTGGGTCAAAAGCAATTAAAATCTCCAAGGACTTAAAAATTTATTATAAATAGAGTCTACCAAAAAAATACCATTCGTAAAGAGTATATATATAGGTACCAATAGGTACAAATTGAACACATGATGCATAGCTGTAAATTATTGCACCTTGATGCTTGTATAGAATTTTTTATTTTATTTTATTTTTTAAATCCGTTGTATAGAAATTTTTGTCATTGCTCAATCTGTAAATTAGCTAGTGGTATTTACGCCATTTCTCGATAGTTAATGGGGGTTTCTAACTGGAACATTCAGGCCTGATGACTCCCACCTCCGGAAACAATTCCAGTGGTGTGGCTATTCCAGAGGTTGGAGGAGATTTGGCGAATAACTGCACAAGATGGGCTGCCCAAGAAGTGGCCTGCTATTTCACAGACAATCCCCCTAACAACACTACTGGTTTGGTTGTCCAAGAGGCTAGCCGCTGAAGAAACATCCCGGCCATTAACATAAACGACAATCGCATTAATCCCCAGCAAACAATGAAGGACCAACACGACCATTTCATTCCAATGACCAATATCACTAGAATCATGAGGCAAATCATCCTGGTTAATGCTAAAATCGCCAATGACGCAAAAGAAACCATCCAGAAATGTGTTTGAGATAAGTTCCTCAGCTTCATAACTAGTGTAGCAAATGAAAAATGTCCTCAAGAACACCGGAGGACAATCACTTCAGAGGATATTCTTGGTGCCATGGAGAATCAAGGGTTCGAAAACTATATCGCGAACCCCTAGCTCTTTTCTTGAACAAGTACAGAGATCATCAGGGCTTGCAATCTGAAGAATCTCAAAATATGCCAACTCTCTAAGGTCAGAACTAAACCGACATAATTAACAGTTACTTCAATTGGGGTAGTAATGGTGAGGGGTTTTCCTCTTCTGGCGCTGGCTGTGAAAATCCGGCTTTTCCTTCCCGGAAGTATGATCCACCACCACCCAGACATTTCAACTGAGCGTGTGGGACTTAGTTAATATGTGATGTGCTTTTCTTGAAGCTGTCTGAGGCTAATTAGCTAATATGTGTTGTGCTTTTCTTCAAGCTATCTGAGGTGTTTTAGTTAATAAAAGAACTCCATGATTATGTGAAGTTCAGTTCTTTACTTTGTTGGATATTCTCCTTAATTGCTATTACAATTCAAGTGGCTCAAATTCCTTCTTCTTCTAGCTAGCACTAGAAAAAGGACCTGTTACTCACTGGCATAGCTAGGCGCCAAAAGAGGGGTGAACCAGAAGGGTGAGCCACATAGTATGCACAGCTAAACACTTCATATGTAATTTTTTTTAACAAGGGGAAAAAAATTTTCCTTGCCTCCGCCACTGCTATTACCGATGGGTATTTTCAACGGCTCGAATCCTTGGAAACTGCCAATCGAAGTCTATATTCCGTTGGAAGTTCCCAAAAATTAATGTTGTCGGAGATTTCTGATGGATCATGGATGGGAATCGGGAAATTTTCGACGGAAATCAATTTCCATTGGAGATTTCTGATGGCTTTTGCATTACGTCGGGAATTCTCCAACAGAACACAAAAAGCCATCGGAAATTTATGACGACTACAAAAATTGGGGAAATTTTTCAACAACCATGCATGGCGTCAGAAACTCCCGAAAGTTTTTGCGTTCAATGGGAAATTTGTAAAAGCGGTTGCAATCTGTCAAAAATTTCTGATACACATTAGGTTCCTTAATTTGGAAACTTTCCGGATGATGAAATTTCTAGAGTTCCTTTTTAGTCGGAAAATCTCATATACATTTACCGTGTATTTTCTTTAGCAAGATCATGATGCGCGAGTTCCAAAATTTATATGAAAATCTTTAAAATTTATTTTTCAATTAAGTTCATGGAATAAATTTTTATTCAAATTGAAAATCTATGTTGCAATCCTATTAATAATATTTTGTCCCCTTGTTTATTCTACTGAATATGGTATTTAGTTGGGAAAAAAATTCCTATAATCTTTGATGGTAAATTTCATTTTTTGTAATTACGGTAGTCAGAATTATTTTAACATGTACTTTACTCGTCAATATGAATAACAGGGATGAAGCTAGGAATTTGTAGAGGACTGAGTTAAATTTAGAGAGAAGAGTGTGGGCATTGGGAGGGGGTGGAGGCCCCTTCTTCGGGGGTGGGGGCAGCTCCTATCCTACAACAAATGGTTTAGTAATGAAATTTCATGACCTACTAAAAACGACTCACTTCATAAAACGACTCCATTGTTATAACTAAATAAAAAAACGACAGTAACACCAAAAAATGACTCATGTATCCGCATAATAAAACTATTCGATTAGCTTTCTTTTCTTAATCTCTATGGGTAAATTAAGAAATATAATTAGATATTCTATTCTAATTAATTATTACATTAACATGATAGAAGTTTCTGTGATATAAAGTTTATCATACAAACCGATAATAATTCAATACAATGAGTGTCCTTTTTCACTTATGTGATAATAAACAACTTAATGATAATTCACATAATTAAAGATGCTATGGCAAGTCTCTAATTACTTGAAAAATTGTATGAATCATGAGACATAGGATTTATCAAAACTTTAAGGACCAAAATAATCCAGAATATTGAAGATCAAAATTTCACGTCCAAAACTAGTATTAAGATTTAAAAGCTGAAGCTATATGGACCAAATCTTCAGATTCAGAACCGTAGGGAACTAGAAGTCTAGAATCTTAAAGGATTAAAACAAAATTTTAGTAAACAATATGGCCAAGAACCTTGAGTACTAGTTATGCAATTAAGTCATTAGTTTAAAATTGCAATTCAAGTCTCTTGCCCTATATACCTAATTCCCAAATGCAAGTCCTTTTCATGAAAGGCCAATTATATTCACACTACATATTTTTATATCTACACCATAATTTAATTGAAATAATAGTCCTTAATATATAAGCGTTATTATAATTTACATTCTTATTATTTTTTTTCATATTTTTTATCATCACATTTTCATTTATACCGGTATTGATGATTTCTTTTGAAAAATTATATTAGCCTACTTTTAAATAAAAGAAATAATTTGTGGCGTTTTATTTTATTTATTTTCATTTTTTCTTATTTAAAATACGATGAGCAAATAAAATTTTTACACTATCTTAACATATTTTTTGAAAGAAAACTGATGTCTAAATTATAAAATGTGCTAACTACTTAAAATTAGAGATGAAATATTAGAGCACAAGATTACGAATGTAAATATTATAATTTTAAAACATTAGAGATTTTTAATACAATTAATATATGGTGTAATTAGTAAAAGATGTAGTGTCAATCTAACTACTCTTCATGAAATCTGAGATATGGTTTAATAACACCCAATTCAACTTCAAATAACCAACAAACCTCAATGCTTTGCCAGATTTCTACCCGCTGCAGCCTTAGCACACCTTGACCAAGCTACAACTCCGCCCTTTTCAATTCTTTCTGGCAACCCTACGTGTGTGATGAAGCTCATGGACTAACCATTAGCTCCGTCGTGATGAATAATATAATAACTCTATACGTGTAGTGTGATTTAACCTTATACTAAAATATATATATTCTAAGATTGTACTCTCCAAAAGAGACTCCTCAAAAGCAAAAAAAAAAAAAAAAAAAAAAGTCACACACAGATTAATTAAGAATGAAATATAAAAAAAAAAAAAGGGATTTCACATGGTTACCCAAAAATAAATATTAACATAGAAATTTTAATCATCCTTGTAGGGTAGTTTTTGGTTATTTGTAAATTTTATTTATTGATTATTAATCATTCCGATAGATGGTTGCCATCTTTTGCTTGGAAGGCCATGGCAATACGACCAAAGTACAATTCATGATGGATGGCATAATACTTACAGTTTTATTTTCCATGTTAAGAACACTATCCTTTTACGACGTCAGGGTTTAGCGCCTTCACCAACGACTAAGACCATGAGGTTGAGGTAAGTTAGGAGGCACTGTGTCAGGTTCCGTCTCTACTCTAGGAATTTTAATGTTTTTTTTCCTAGTGATTTACTTCCCAGTTTCCCGCCATTGCATGTTGTACAGAGCCATCTTTTTCCTGGGGTGTCTCTTCCTAATCGATCTCATTATTGTATGAGTAGTGCATTAGGAATTATGGCAACAAAGTGAAGGAATTATTGAAAATGTAAGGAAGGATTACCTAGCTAGTTTCAGGGTTTAAATGTACCTGAATGCTAGAGTACGGAATACCTTTAATGGTGGGTTTTCACGCCTAATTATGGGATTCCTGGGCATTTAATTAACTACCTTTGCGAGCACCCAGATTCCCCAAAAAGATTTCAAATGAAATTATTAATATGGAAAAGCCGCGTGAATTAGATATCTCGCCATTTATTCCTTTATTTTACTCGCCATTCAGTGTAAATGTCCAACATTCACATATTCAGTGTAAATCGTCCTACTTACAACTTACAAATGTAAACATTTATTAGCCAACGGCTATCTATTTTGTTTATTCGTGTCTCAGTACCAGTAATTCCTATTTCCATAAGATCAATCGAATTGTCTCATTCGTTATAATGTTTTAATTTGTCCTATAGTAATTACTTATTGACGGAATTATGTTTTGTCCCTTGAAAGGTATGAATAAACGGGAAAAGTAAGCTACTTGTGCTCCTAATTTTTGCAATTTGAACAATATAGAAAGAAAAAGAAGTAAGAAGAGAGAATGAATACATATGAACACAATAATGGTTATGTATATGTACTCTAACACGTTGGTGCTGCTGATCATGAGTCCTAGACTTTGTTATTGTTGCATGTCTAGCCATCGGAAGCTAGAGAATCAATGACCCTGTTCTCTCTTAAGATAAGGAAAATAATATAGCATTTTGCCCAACATGTACTCAAATAAAACACAACAATATTAAAGCCATATTCGTCGCCAAGCGATGCCGAATTATGTAACACGACATGGTAAGTTCAATAAAATGTATCAATACATATGATATCGAGTTAAATAGGACTTCTCATTTAATGACATACAATATGATAATTATTATTAACCATAAATACTATAGGAGTGCTTTTTTATTACCTAGCACTACCATTAATGATAAGTCAAATGAAATATGGATACATATAACTCAATTAAAAATAAAAATTAGTCTATCAAGCGTGGGTTAAGTTTCAGAAGACAGCCTCGGGAAACTCAGAATTAATGAGGATTTCCGTTTCAACCATCTTTAGTTGAAATAGGCCCACAGTTTTACCCCGCGCCAACCCCTTCACCATCTATAAATTCCAACTCATAGTTGTCTGATATTTCATAGTGAGGCACAGACAAGTCACGAGAGAGAGAGAGAGAGAGAGAGAGAGTGTGTGTGTGTGTGAGAGAGAGAGAGAGAGAGAGTGTGTGTGAGAGAGAGAGAGAGAGAGAGAGAGGGTTCTGCAAATGGAAGGTGATGGTGAGAACTCCAAGAAACAGGCCACATACACGGGTAAAGAAATTACAAGCTCTGGTAATATCCTTTTATCATATATAGAAAAAATTCATCCGCGTCATAGATATATTCCTCACACACAAGCACGAAAAAGAGCAGTTTTAATTATCTTCTTCATATTTGTTTCTCTGTTTGGATCGACATATATTTACATAGATGTGTCTGCGTACAGATTCTCACACACATTTATACATTTTGCACCCAACAGGAAATGCTGCTTCCTTGTGGATTCTTCTGAACATACAAGCCTAAGTACTTTTAAACATTCGCAAATTTGTGGTTTTTCACAAAATTTTTTCCGTTCAAATTTTTAATTCTCGAAAACCCATTTTTTGCAGATCTCTCTCTCTCTCTCTCTATCTCTCTCTCTCTCATACCAAAAATTGACCTGACTTCAATTCTATATTGAACTTCTTCCTTTCAGATACTGATTTTGCTTGTAAAAAATCTATATAAGATTTCATTTTTAATTTTTGACGGAATGTGTTTGTGCATAATCAAATTTCAATATTGTGTAAGAAATGATTTTACCAATAAGTTGAACGGATCAGCTATAATTTATTAAACTCGTCTTTTTGTGAATGTAGTTGTTTTGCTATTAGAGAAAAGAAGTTAACAATACAGATTACGCACCACCAGTATATATTGATGATGAAAATTTGAACCTTTATGGAAATTTATTGGGTTCTTCTTGGAACACTTCAGGCATAATGG
>CAVNYN010269337.1:0-26454 GCA_963692815.1 Nyctanthes arbor-tristis
GGAAGGCCAGATTAGCTTTATATATCTTCATGAATTTATTGCGTCACCATTATGACACAACTTGGAATATTGGCAGAGAATGGTTATCTCATGCTTTTCTTTTGATGATAGGTTGAAATGGACACACCATTCTACGATCAAACATCTCCGACCTGCTGAAGTCTGAATTCTAGCTATTTGGATTGGACATGAAGCTTCTAGTTGAGCGAGGATGATATTGCAGAATGATCCCACCTAGCCAAAAGTCATTTGCTAGTAGGACCAGTTAATTTTAGTTTTTAAGACCCGTAGTTTATGGTTTAATTTAATGGCACTCTTAATTCCAGTGTTGTGGATGGTTGATGATGATGAATTGATGATGGCTTAAAATGCTACTACTCTGAGATGATGTGGATGTTTTAGAAGTTTACCTTTTGAATATGTTGTATTTTAGGGTTAAAATTGCTCTATTCTCATAATGCTTTGTTTTGCTTTTGTTGTAGTTTCACCCCATTTTTTTGGATATCCAAATTTTATCGATGCAGTAATGTAAAATACTAGGCATCCTGTCTGGAGTATAATTTAGCTTATCAGTTGTAAGTATACACATAGGTGACACTTGCAATTTGCAAGTAAACTTGGATATACTTGTATGCATTGTTAACTTGTATTCATTGTTAACTTTACCAATATTTGTGTTCATTTATTCCAAAGGAGTTAACTTGTCTATAACTAGTAATGCTATTTGTATAAGTGCTTGTTTGATTCTTATTGTGCGAATCATATTATAATGTGAAAGTTATAATGAGTCAAAACCAGTGGTGGGGAGATTCGTTATCAGTTTGAGCAATTTTAGGGGGACATGAAAATGGAACATTATTAAGTGACATTCTCATATGGCACACATTCATTGGGTGATGATTACATGACTATTTTTTCATTATCCAATACAAGTGTGCCACATAAGAATGTCATTTAATAATGTCCTATTTTCATGTCCCCCTAGAATTTTTCTATCAGTTTAGTTGTTAAGTGTACATGTTCTGTTTGAAATATCTTCATTTTTAAATAAAAAACTGTCAACTAGATTTGTAGATGTATGATGTGTGTCATTAAATAGTGACACGGGCTACATGGTCATATAACCTTCCCGCATGTGAGAGTGATGCCTTCATCCAAGTATTAATATAGGTAGAAATTTTATCAATAAATGGAGCATAATGGATAGATTTGAGTTTTGTTACAGCCAACAGTATGCCGAGGTAACCAAATGGCATAAAACCTTGGGATATGTTGGTTATCTGCTGAATATCCTCAAGCTCCTTCCCCATACCACAGCTGTGAATATGGTGGATTTCAATTCATTAATTTGCAGCCTAGATTTCATCGCAAAGGGTCGAGTGCTTTCGGTTGTCCATTCTCCTGATCCCATCTACTGTGTTGAAGAGAATTATTGTTGTACGCCGTAATTTTCTTTGGAATTTTAAGCACTCAATTGTCACATGGAAGGAAGTTTGTCTTCTAAAGTTGAAGAGGGACTGGGCTTTTAGGATAAGCAAATATTTGAAGGTATCTAACCTGAAACTAGAGGCATCATCCATAAAATTAAAATGCATGTAAACAAGGTGATTGTATCCTAAAGTTTTATTCCAATTTAAGACGACTTTAGCATCAGGACTTTATTTTCTCTTGATTCCAGTATTTTGTATACCGTCATAACTGCCTGAGAGTAATTGTCCCCATAGAATTTTGGTCAATATATTTTCATTTACCGATAAAAAAAAAACATTATATGGTGTCATACTATGATACAATATAATGTTAGATGGAGACTATTATTTATTTAAATATGATTTAACACTATGTATGTCACCATCTTGTTATACGGTCATGTGACATATATTGAAGCAATTCACATGATTGTGGTTTCTCACATTGCGTGTTTTGATACATGATACGTGGCCATATAACAATATATGGTGTCACGCCATATGATGTAACTTGACTAAATATAAACAGCCTGAGCATAAATGTGTTGATTTTCACCCAAGCCATCATCATGCCCCCATTTTATCAAAAAGGCGTAAATGAAAACTAGTTGAATAAATTGAAGTGGCAGTGCTGTAGACTTTTACTTGAGAATAAGCGCCCAACCACTGGGAGATCAGAGTTCTCAAATAATACAGGTGAATAGTAACGATGAAAATGAAAGTTAATGAAGGCAATTTTAGATAATTGATGCCCAAAAATATTTTTTAAAAAAAAATCATGCATGACTAAAAAATATTACGTCAAAGAGTTAAATGTTAATTCAAACCTAATCATTAGAAATTATTGCAAATCTTAAAGTTTTTGTTACTCAGTACTGAACTAATAAATAAAAAAAGGAAAAAAAAGACATAAAATGCTAAATGATGAATAGCTTATTAAAATGTTGAATATTACTTCCAAAATATAAAATCAAACAAAACGTTAAACAATAAACATCAGTTGTAGCAATCTTAAAATTTAACATCAAACCCGTCTTTTTGGATTGTTAAAAAATGAAAGGAAAGAGAAAATTTATCTGAAATTGGGCAAAATTGTTGTTTGAAACAAGAAGCCCGAAAATCTATTTTTAATACTTTGATCTTGGTAAGAAAATCTGAAAGGAGCAATTTATTAGTGCTCGTTGTTGATTTCACCATTGTGTATTTGGAAATTTGGGTTTTTCTTTTCTAATGGGTAATGGAGATGTGTGTTTAACACTTTTTTCTCTAGAATTTGACAAAAGAAGAAGATATTAGTAGAAATGAATTATAACTTTACCCTCAATTTTTTATTACTTTGAAGAAAAGAGTAAGTTTTGGGGGGCCAAATATAGAAATTGCTTACTCTAAGTTACCATATTTCATGATTTTTTTTCTTTGGCTGTGGGGCCAAATATATTGTGCCTTTTTAATGTCAGATATTTGGTGACATAATGTTTCAAGAGTAGAAACACTCGGAATGATTTAATCTTAGATGTTTGGTGATATTATGTCACTAGATATTGATGTAGCGTATTAGACGTGTGTCATCTGACACGCCATATCAGTGTTTGGTAGTATTGACTATCAGACATCTAACATAAGATCATGTTTATACTAATTAGCATCTGGAAGTATTTACATATGTGTTCAGACCCTGAAGGGACTAAATTAAACAACAAATCGAGACTCTTAAATCTACATGTGAAGTCTTGATTTAACTACAAATGATGAAGTAGGTATTGTTAAAATACCAAAAAAATTTTCATGGAAAAATTACCTTAATTTGCATTCGGGATTACATTAGAACGTTCATCTTCATCTAATGAAGTGACTCACTATTATCATCTCAGTTTGCATTTGGGCGACCCTCGACTTTACCCGATGAGATGGGCACATTCGGAAGGTGGTGTGGTCTAACTTACTAAATACTCCCTAGTGAGCACACATAACGTGGAAAACTGTTGAAACAAAAAAAAAAAAGGGGGGCATTCTTGTGCTTTTTCCCCACAAGTATTCGGCCTTCCTATTTAATGAACACTAAAAAGTAGCTAGGGTTTAATAATTGAAAGGAATTGGGTACCTCAAAATATGGTGACTTCACGTGATTTTTATGTTCCCACTTCTGCATTTTTTTTTTGTTTTAAACAAAAAATTTGTTTAGAAAAATGGTACATGAATGTATTCCGGCTGGTGATTGCCTGACTCATAGTCTCGTATTACATAAGCACAGGATGTTCAATCAATCTTTCATAGAACTAATACGAGTTCTATTACAGCGATCACTTTTCATTTTTCCTCAGTTATACAAAACACTAGACCCATAACTTTTCTATCAAAATTAAGTATCATCATGTAAATAAGCGAGCCTTGTAAATAGAACTCATGTCAACTCTATAGAAAATTGAGCTGTTCAATCATCTTATGTATTAAGTGTTAAACTTGATTGATTGGTTAATAGTAAACATTAAGAATCAAGGTAAGTAATACCTTCACAAATTTGGGCTGGAAAATTACCCTACTGACTTTATTTGTTGGTGTAATGTAATACTTCACCGTCCCGTAAAAATAGTTACTTTTCGTTTTTCACACAAGTTAAGAGCATCGACATTGATAGTGCTAAAGTAGGTTATCAGTGAAATTGTTAATTAACAACTCAAAAAATAACCTACATTAGTGGTGTTGAGGTAGTTACTAAAAATATTTAATAAGTTTTTAGTTTTATTGTTAAAGTTAATAACAAACTTAACATTTTATGTGGTATTATTTCTTATTTTTTATTTTAATTATATTACGATTGGTCTACTACTTGACTATTGAATTGATGATTAAATTTAACACTCTTATTTAGAATCACTAATGTGACACAAATTAATAGTTAAATTTAACTTGCTTATTTGTCTCCTTAACAATCACTAAAAACTCTACTTTTTCTTTATGTATATAGTTAATTTTAGCACTACTAATATGAATGCTCTAAGAATATTCAATTATTTTTGTTGAAAAAGTAGAATTTAATATATTTCCTAAATTGCTCTTTCTTTTAATTAATACTAGATTCTCAATCGTGCATGTGTTCTACGTGAAGATACTAAATCAAATTTTTTCTAACATTAGTACGAAATGTTAAATAATGTATAATTAGCCACATTGAACTGTAATCTTTTGATTAGCTTATTGTTAATTAATAGTTATTATTTGCTTACTCGATATAGAATATTATTGAGTGACCTAAGTGTGGGTTGAAATAAACCCATTAAACTCGATATCTACGGGTACCCGATTCTATTAAGACAAGGTATACCAAACTAAATGGGTAATTAGGTCAGAGATGAGATAAAAAAATCAACCTAACTTAACATGAGCCAGGAAATTAAGATTATGATAATTTTTACTCGTACCCAACCTGTTTAATGTTCTTTTGACAAAAATAAAAATATTTACTAAAATTCTAATAGTTTGAAAAGTTAAAACATGATAAAACTTATCAAGAAAATTTAGCGATTTCAATTACAATTTTACTGTTTATAACACTATTCATTAAACAAAAATTGAAAATAAAACATGGGTAATTTTCACTCTAGGTCCCTAATCTTTCAACTTTATATCAATTTTGTCTCTATTCCTTTTTTGGGCCTACTAAACCTCTAACTTTTCATTTATTATCGTATTACATCCCTAACATTACTTTTCGGCCCCTGTATCAAAATGACTATTACATCCTTGATTCTTTATTTTAACTATAAGTCCCCAACCATTCAATTTCTATACAATTTTGTCCTCATTATTTTTTGAACGCGTAGAAGCCTAACATTTTATTTTATTTTTTTTGCTATATCCTCATTAATGCTTTCCATACTAAAATAAGAAATTCGCATATTCTAACCTACTCCAACACAATCCAATGACAATATTCGGAAATAATAATAACAGAAAATATTGATCTATAATGGTCTCGATGGATATCAAATATGTATCAAAAAAGTTGTCAATCTAATTAAGTAATCTAATTAAGTATCAACGTGATGAATCGGATCTAATTTCTTGATTATTGCAGACCGCGCGAATACGGATTAGGTAAATCTGCCCAAATTAATTTTTGATTTATAAAAAATAAACATAACTATAATACTTTAAATCTAATTTAATTCATTGTCTCTCTTTTTTATTTTTACCCTAATTTTCCCCCGTTTGTTATCCAAATCAATCCAAAATGATCCACTAATTATGAATCCATAAAAAAATTAGAATTAGTGCATTAGGGCTCAGATTCATTTTTGTAAATTGAAAATAATTTTTTTTTGTAGATCCATCTTGATCTATATCGCTACGTGATATGTGATCATGATTTGTTGCACTGACTCTCAGATTAGAAATTTTTTTTACGCGGATTAGGTATTCCTTAAATTTGGTGTATTTCGAGTTTTTTTTGTCACTAAAGGTTAGGATGAGTGGAGTTTTTATTTTATATTGTTCTTTATTTTTTATTTTTATTTAAATAATTAAAGGTATAATGATAATTTTATTAGAATTAACATTAGTAATTGAAAGGTTAATGATAGAAGTGTTATATCCCCATTAACACTTTCATATCATTTTAATTCTTATTGTTAATATTTATTAAAATTTTCATTATATCATTAATTATTTAAATTAAAATTAAAAAATAATATAAAATAAGAAATCTACACACTCTAGCTCGCTCCAACTCAATGAAAATTTTAATAGATATTAATATTAAGAATTAAAATGTTAGCATAGAAAGTATTAATGGATATATAACATGACAAAAAATAAAAAGTTAGCCTTCTACGAGCTCAAAAAATGATGAAGATAAAATTGTATAGAAATTAAAAGGTTGGGAACTTATAGTGGAAATAAGGAATCAAGGATATAATAGTCATTTTGATAGGGTTAATGATAAAAATTGAAAGGTTGGGAACGAAAACTAACGTTGGGGACGTAGTACGATAATAAATAAAAGGTGAAGGACTTAGTAGGACCAAAAAAAGAATATAGATAAAATTGATACAAAATTGGAAAGTTAGGAACCTAGAGTGAAAATTACCCTAAAAATATATAAATATATATAAATTGGCCAGTAAATGGGTGATATGAATTCCCCGTACTAACCCGTTCCTGATTTAAAATGGGATGGAAAAAAAAATTTTGATGGGTAGGATAACAAGTATAGCATACTTGGTCCCGACTTAGCCCATTGTCATTCTTATGCACAAGGAAATTAAATATTTTATTTTTCTCCGTGAGTATATCATGAGAGAAATTTTGTAGACTATGAAACACTAATTAAACCATAAGATATATCAAAAAGTATAGAAATCAGCATAGAAATCTCAAATTTGTAATATCCCAACCGTCGATTAGCAAATATGCTAAATCAAGAAATATTTGCAAAACCTCTTGGAAAGATTCTTGAAGATAAGTATATGTAAATATCATAATTCCTAATTTATAGAAAAAAATATGGAAATAGTAATCTACAAATTATCACAGAATTCGCTTAACACGTAAAAAAAAAAAAATCTAAAATGACCTCACTTAAAACAGTTTTGGTGGGAAAAATATGATAAAAAGTACCACATACTTGATTCCCTTTATATATAGATTTCACTTAATTGTTCTATGTTGTTGATTGCAATCAAATTAATTAAAAAAAATAGATTATAATTTGTAGATTGTCTAATTAGAACATGCTATACAGGCGATTTGACGGCATAACGGTGTCAGATATATGACGGTTGAACAAAATTACTATAGAAAGGACGATTTTGCCATATTTTTGGAATCGGAAAGCAGTCCACATCCTTTTCATTAATAATTGCTAAGCATTCTTAAATAAGTGTTTGAGAAAATAAAAATTTGGTCGATATACATTGTCATAAGAAAATGGTTTAGGTTGCTTTAAGAGATGGAATATTTCTCCAATGAGCATATCCATCTTCTTGTCAGAGAAAACAAAAGCCTCCCTGACCAAACAACACCATAGAAGACATGCCCATATATAAGTCCTAATAGTAGATGTACTATTATATTTGATTGAGATTCAGGTCACTGTCTCATCTCTAAACTCGCTAACTTATATTGAAAAAGAATAGAAACACTATGATAATTAAAAAATTCGTTCATGGACTACTTTTTTCTTTTTTTTTTTGTTTTCCAATCGTCATACAGTAAAGATTTTTATTTAATCCTCCCTTAAAGCATATTGGAGCATCTCTAACGTATAATTGCTGCATATATTCTATTTGAAGAGAAATAAAGGCACAACAATTTTAGTGGGTCTCATGTTTCTTCCAATTTTATATCAATTTTTAGTTTGTTAATACCATTTTACCCCTTTTTAAATATTTTTACATCAAATTCTCATCATAATTTTCAACACCATTTCTACATTTAGATACCTTCCCACACATATTTCACCATTATTTTATCAATATTTTTTAATTTATTTCTAGATCTCTCCTCTTTTCCAATTCACTTTCCCACTCTTTTTTCCTATATTTCTTTTCATTCCTTTTTAGTTAAAATAATAATCTTCATCTCTCATCCACATTATCATTTGAGTAATACTTTTTTTATAGACAGGAGATTAATTGACATTTTCTCATTAAAGAATGACTAGATAATTATAAATATATAAAAACATCTATCAATTATCATCCTATGAAAAGATACTAACTAGATTGAAAATTAAACATATAGCATTATTCTTACCATTTCCAAAAGTTATACATCGTTACTAAATATCTAAATAAACAGCATTACTAAATAATAATGATAAATTAAAAATAAATAAATAAATATAATAATACAGATAAGGGCCAATGAGGGAATGTCCACGTAAGCATCACGACAATCCCATGGGGTACTTGAAAATCAGGTCCCAGACGACCACGTGCCAGATGCGAACTGGACGGCCTAGATCTCTCCCCTCTCTACGAATCGAACGGTGGAAAACTCGTCCCCATTATCGATAAGCAACGGTCCATATTCTTCCACGTGTCATTTATGCCGCGTTATTGTTGTATTTGATCCGACGGACCCCTCCTCTCTACTTCACTCAAAACCTTGCTCCCACCACTTTTTCACTCACCACGAACAGAAATTCCGGCACAGAAGAAGCATATTCCGGCGCCGCCTCTATTTTCTTTCATCGTGCCTTTCTGTTGAATATCAGTTCCGGACTTCCAAGTTTGTGTTCTACTTTGGATCCTTACCTTTCCCAGTTAAAGGCCTTGATTTCATTAAGCTCTGTTGCCCATTCTTGATTTCTTGCATCTGTGTTAATGAATGAGTTTATGGATTGGTTTAAGATCCAAATTTTTTAAGTTCGGTCTTTTTGATCTGTTTTTCCCCTTTCTTCTCCAATCCTTCTTGAATTAGCTAACAGAATCAGTTCCTCGGCAAGTAGAAAAATAAAGCGTCTCTGCAATTAGAATAGTCCATCCAAAGATTTTCATAAATGGCGGATTCGGACAACGAATCGGGAGGTCAAAACCAGAATTTACAGAACGAGAGCTCTCTGAGGGAGCAAGACAGGTTCCTTCCAATCGCAAACGTGAGCAGAATCATGAAAAAGGCACTTCCGGCGAACGCAAAGATATCAAAGGACGCAAAAGAAACAGTTCAAGAGTGCGTGTCGGAGTTCATCAGCTTCATCACCGGAGAGGCATCCGATAAGTGCCAGAGGGAGAAGCGGAAGACGATCAACGGCGACGATTTGCTCTGGGCGATGACGACTCTGGGGTTCGAGGATTACGTGGAGTCACTGAAGGTTTACTTGCAGAGATTTCGTGATACGGAGGGGGAAAAGAGCGCGATGAGTGGACGGGGAGAAAGGGAGAGTGGAGGTAGTGGGGGGAATGGCAGTGTGGTAAATGTAGGGAATAGTGGGGGAGGGTATGAAGGGATGTATGGTATGATGGGGCATCAAGGACACGTGTACGGTTCCGGTGTGTATAATCACCACATCCCGGGCGGTGGAGGATCCGGGAAGGTCGGGTCGGGTTATAATATGGGTTCTGGTCCATCGGCTGCTACGGGGAGGCCCAGGTAGCTGCTTCACTTGTTATTATCATCTTTATAATTAATTAATCCTTACTTGATGTTTTTATTAAAAACATTATACGTATGTATGATGATCTCCATATTAATATTGCGATCTTGACTCCAGATGTTTCTGGCATCCCTTTTTCCCTTTTTTATTGTGGGCATCTCTTTTTACTTTTAGCCTCGAGGATACTTAGTAAATTAGTAACTTTAATCTAACTATCAAGAAGGAGAAACTGTTTATTTATCCTTTTAGCTTGCGTGGTTGGGAGATCGATATTCATGATGCTATGAAGACGGAGAATGAAGATTTGTTCACTGGATAAGATATATGTGAATGTGATTGATATGCGAAATTGAGATTTCAGATATCGTTTATTAATGCTACCAGACAAGAAAAAGTGAAACTTTATATTTTTGAATGAATAAAAAATGTAACAAATGTCCGACTTTGTTTTGTCCGATCTCATATTATAATGGAAATCAATTAATCAAACTAGGGTTCCACTTGTTAAAAAGTGGATACCAACATGGCTATACTCAAACAAATCATAATAGGTAGGCATGTTGCGATTTTTATTATGGAAAAACAATATTAATGATTGATAGAAGTTGCTTCACCCTTCCACGTATTTGAACCAATTAAAATATTCAGATTCAAATAGTTGTCAAGTGATGTATGTAATAATGTACGTGAGGCCAAATTTCATGTCATTTTTTCCCTTTAAAACTGCCAAAGAAATATGAAATTCAATCGAACAACTTAATCAAAGATAAGAGTGAGACATAAGTAAAGTTCAAAGGTGCCAATTGTGATGAATTTATGAATTGTTATTGTTATTAGTTACAAGATTTTTGCTAAGCTCGTTTGTTAGGTGATTTATTCCATTATTTACCATTAAATAATTATTTATTATGAGATAGAATATGACATGTACATACCACAAAGTCTTTTGATTTGCTTACAATTAAATTGAAACACACTAATAAGAAAACATATATATACTAATCAAGTGAACCAGTAATGACTTAACAAGAGACAGGAACATTAATCTAGTCACAAAGGATATGTTTGGCGACCTGTTTATTAACCAGTAGCGGAGCACAGTGGAATTTGAAGCTTCACTCATTCTTGGCCATCATATTTTGGATAATCCATGTGTACTTTCACCCTATCTGTATTTAAAAAATGGGGCAATTATATTTCCACTACAATATTTAATTACTCAACCACATTTTAATCCCACCTCAAATGAAAGTGAAAATTGATACTACCACCACCACAATAAATTTACCTATTAACGAATATATATATATATATATATATCTATATATAAGGAGTGTGGTGCATATTTATCAAAATCTCATCTTCATATTTCTTCACACCACTGCTGGACTTCACTGCCATCGTCACGTAAAAAAGCCCGTTGCCTTCCTGATATAACAAAATTGAGAATTTCGGATCTATTTTCAAGGGTTTCGCTTCTTAAATGGAAAAGTTGGGTTATAATGGTTTCTAGGTTATTGGTTAGATTAGGAGGAAAGATACCTCCATTTGCTTTCACGAAAACCCTAAATTCCAAAGCAAAAACTGAGAATTTTTTGATGAACAATTTTCGTTCAAATCCAAGGAATCACGTCAAACTATATGAGTACTAGAATTTAGAGAGAAAAATAGAAATCATTAAGGAAATTGTTGGTGCCACAATCGAAGATCAAAACAAAACTGCCGAAAAGATTTTATAATAACCCTACCCTTAATCATAACCCTGCCTTTAATCAAGGACAGCGGCTGACAAAAACTTTTGGCGATGAAAGTAGGAAAATAAAAATAAAAGAAACAGAGTTTGATGTGGTGTGGAAATTAAGAAAATCTATAACATATTTGAACTTGCAGTAGCAATATAATTGCCCCCAAAATGGCAAAAACAGATTAATAAAATTACCATTTTACCCCATTTGTAAATGTCTCTGTATATCCATCCATCTTTACATTTAAAACGTTATATATACCAAACCTTTTCAAATTGTTTGCCGGTGGCACCCCCATAATCTAATGGGTTAGAAACACTGCTCCTCACTTCAACAAAACCAAGAACTAAACGGAAAGCACGGGGAGAGCTAACATCAACTACTAATAATATATAGTAAAGCAACATAACGCAATGTATTGATACCCAAAAGAAATTATGAACTCTTATCTCCCAATCACCGTTTAAGGTAAATAGATAAACAGATTCAAAAAAAAAAAAAGAGAGAGAGAGAGAGAGAGAGAGAGAGAAAAAAAAGGGGGAAAAAATCATGTCCTACAACTTCGTGCATGTGTACATAACAAGCTACAACACTTGAGCTACAAATTCTATTGAACAAGAGAAGGTGGGAATGCACCACACAACAGGGGAGCAACATAATTAACAAAATGCGACCACATGACACTTCAAATGATGAGGATGAACAGAACCCAGAGTTGAATCTTCTATAAGCTCATCAGGCTGCCACACTCTGAACAGCAGGCTGTTTTGCCTTCTTCTCAGCATCTCCATCATCCTCGTCATCTGACTTACCTGCTAATTTAGTGAGCTCCTCTTGGATCATTAGCTTTATTGATGATTTTCTGGGGGTCAGATCGGCATCGAATCTCTTGGCTGAAACAATCAAGAGGTTTCCTCAGGCAATAAATAATGGGGTTGTAGCACATCGAAATTTATACAAAATAGAAGGCTCAAATTTTCAGGTAACGTTGCAGAGGTAACAGAAATAATTTGATCAGGCAATCCGCTCAAAATGGTAGTAAAATATCAAACTCTCTCAGGGATAAGTATCCTGAAATCTTGTGTTTAACTTGTGCAATTAAAAGAACGCAGATATCAGTGCACACTTGATTAAGACCCTTTTTCCAGTAAACTCTCAAGAAAAGCAATCTCACTCCCACCACGAAACCGAAACAGAGAAGGTCGAGAAAATAAATTGAAAATGAAATCTTAAATGATGCTGCAAATCTCACGTAAATAATTATTAATTAGTAGAACATACCAAGTTGTTTCAGAATGTCAGTGAAAGTAGCCTGCAAGGTTTAAAAAAAGTATTGGAGGGTTCTCTGTTAGAAAACAGAATAAATAACAAAATAACTGATAACTGACAAGTAAAAGATAACAATGCAAAAAAGCAGTTTAAGTTTTTAGAAACCGCAAACTACAATATAACCAGCATAATGAATTACAATGATGTTGGACAAGCAGAAGCCCAGTAAGAGCAGGATAGTGAGGGAAACAATCTTTGCATCCTCCCCTCTCCCCTCCCGGCTCCCATCAAGAGAAAAAAGGGACTGGTATATTTTAAAGATAAAAAGTAAATGGAACTTCAGATCCTCACCGTATTGAAGTCCACCTCTTTGAGAATTTCACAAGTTGCACTTCTGAGTTCATCATCGCTTGGCTTTAATTCATCATCCTTGGGCTTGCCTTTACCTTTCACAACCTTCTTTCCTTCATTTGAACAGAAAATGAAATGGTTGTCAGAAAAAGCTACTCACAAGGTTCCAACTTTGAATTTGGTTTTGAAGTTCAGACTGACAGCATCCAGGCTGATTGCCAGAACAAGCAACTTATAAATTCCATAGTATACAAACAGACAATCAACATATTTTGATGTATCAAAAAACTATGATTCTCACCAGCACTCTCCTTCATTTCAGACTTCTTTGGAGCTATTGGTTTCACCTCAGGCGTTTCAGCTTTCTTCTTACCAGAAGACATCTTTGCACTCATATCATTTTTGTGTTTTGAGCGACTCAATGGTTTAGCAGGAGCCTTTTTCGGTGGTGGACTGGCCTTTTTATAAAGTGTAACTTTCTTGGCTTTTTCCTTGTCATCAGATTTCTTCTTCACTGGACTCTTTGTTGAACTTCGCTTCTGCTTTCCTCTTTCCTTCACAGACTCATCCTCAGACTCACTTTCTTTTTTCTCACCTTCAGCACCAGCAGACATCCCCTCTTCTGATTTTTCACTAGCACTGCTGACATTTTTCTCTTCATGTATTTCCTCTTTCTCTTCTTCAGATTCATCTTCAGATTCAGATATGCTCTTAATCTCTTCACTATTTTTTGATGCACTCCCACTTCTCTTTTGAGTCTGCCCAAAAAAAAAAAAAAAAAAAATTGAAAATTTCAGAGATTGATGACCAGACGAGTTGACCAACTTTCAACATGCTTTCACGTACTATCATTGGAACGTATGTTATTTCATTTCATTTTTCTCAACAAATTTGAGCTGCCAAGCTTCCCCTAAGTCATAATTAACATAATGCTCAGTTTTAGTTGCTTGAAGCATATTTGTGTTACTCCAGTTGTTCTATTTTGTGGCTGGTGGCACAAATTCTAAAACAAACTTGATGTAATAAAAAAAATCAGATTAGACCAGCTTCGAAAGTAAACTAAACACAAAACTTAGGCAACTAATTCGTTATTACATTGCAGATGACAACATTGCTGAATAAGTACAAATCTTGGCACCATTATCTGAAAAATGAGGCTTTGTCTGGTTGGCTTCAGTCTTCAATTCTACTTATATTTTGAATTTTCAACTGTAAATTTTTTTTTTTTTTGGGTGGGTGGAAGACGTTGGGATTAGGAACCCCAATGACGTTATATTTGGCTCTTAATTGGGAATAGATTATAATCTGTTTAAATTATATCCGTTTGGCAACCAATTATATACAAATTTCGGAACCGATAGCAGAAAAAAGGAGGCTTTAATTGGCCGGCTTCAGTCTTCATTTCTTTGTATAGTTTGAACTTTTATTGTTAATTTTGTTTTTTGGAAGATGTCCAATGATGTTATATTTGGCTCTTTAACTGGGAGTAGAATATAATCCATTTGGCAACTAATTTAATTCGAATCTATTATAATTGGTTATAAATGTACATGTGGCATCCAAGTAATGCAACACCTCTTATTGATGTGATGGGTCCATCACATTAATAGGAGGTGTCATAGTTGTTGAAGTGCAACTTGTTTGTTTATAATCAATTACGAATCGGTTGGCAAAACGGATAGAAATAAGTGATGCATAAGTGGATTGTACTTGTAAGTCACCTGCATTTGCTGATAAGAAGTAGGTTGAACTATAGTTTATAGTTTAATAGGTACCAACAAGCCCACTTTTTGAGCAATATATGATAATATTTGAAACTAAAATCCATTCTAGCCACCAACCAAACAGAAAGCATAAGTAAAACAAGAAAAAAGCATCAGCAGACACACTCAAGGTGCATTTACAAAGATTTTAAAATCGTATAAGCAACATCCTCCGAGAAAATTGCCTTGCCTCATATATTTAACAAGAAAGGATGATACCTTAGCTGAGCCTTTTGAAGGTATGCTCTCGAGTGTTGGTTCACTTTTGCCATCTCTCTTTCTCTTTTTGCCTTTACTTGACTGGTCAACAAAAATTGAAAATAGGCAAGCCAAGTGAAAACTACAGATAACTTATTCCAGTTAACTTCTAGTGCATGATAGGTTGGTGTTTTTGTTTCTAAACAGAATAGAGTTCTGTGGTAATTAGTGGAGAAGCGGGCTGTACCCGTACTTCAGCTTCCTACTAAATCTGTCAATAAGATGTGGTTTCACTTTTTGTTTTAAAAAGAAACATTGAATCCTACTCTTAGTTAATGGATGAACTTAAACGTAGCAATGAACCTGTCCCTTTTCAGCAAGCATCTCCATGGTCGTTGCATGAGGAGCCATCAAAAATTCAATCAACTTTTCAACAATATCTTCCTGTTGAAAAGCAAATGACAATTTGAAGTTAAACACTTCGAACAGATGATGTACTATATATCACTAAAATATTCTTTATATATGAGTTAGTCAGATAGCAATCCATGTAAGTAATGCATTAGTATATCTGAGGATAAGCATGTTATGATTGGAAAAATTGCGAAGAAGCAGAACCAATATTTTCTTTTATGGGAGTGTTAAATAGTAATCTGAATGTGAATATGGGAGCATCCAGCCTATTGTAAAAAGCAGAGAGATATCTACAACCTTTCTCGCATTGGCCTTGTTGATCTGCAAATCAAGAATATCACAGAACTCCAACAATTTCTCTTTGAAACACTTGTCAAGTTTCTCTTTTACCTTTTTCATTTGCTTTTCCTGAAACAATGTGGGTTTAGCATTTAGAGTTCTAACCATTACAAAGCAAAAGCAAAGTAGCTAATGGATATTCCATCAACAAGCAATACAGAGTTCTACCTCATTACCAGGCCACACAAATCCAGAAAATTTGGATATGTTATTCTTCACTTCAGCTGCCTGCATAAAGTCAAGGGCATTATAAGTACAAGTGAACGAACTAATATCACACAGTTTATTGCTGTCATTAAAAAGAAAAAGAAAAAAGAAAAGGAGCAAAATTAACCTTGGGTACAAATTTAAGAATTAGTAAATGATGGGTGTATAAAGCATTACTGCAATGTGGTCAAGCAAACACAGGACACATATAAATGATTGGGTGAATCTTGAGTAAGGATTAATGTTTTCCTAAGCTTCAAAGTTCAGACAGAACCATGACGTCAGATAAGAGAGAGACTGCTCAAAGGACCCATGAATGCAATAGACAGGTTTTATTTCAAGATACATTATTCAATTCCAAGAGCTGGTTCTATAGAGATTTATGTAAAGGACATGAGAGAATGTGTGGTGGGGATGTAAAGAAAGATAATTGGGAAGTGTGATTTTTTTTTTTTTTTTGTGTGTGGAAAATATGTGGTTGATATTGAGTTGATAAATTTTTAGGTTTTCATAAAGCTCTAGAGAACAAGCTCCTAATCTGCAAGAACACTGCATTGAATAAAGTGAAATGAAACTATATACAAATAAAACAAAAGATGAAGAGATGTGACAAAAAAGAAAAAAGGAAGGAAAACCAGAATGCTCTATATTGGAACTCAGAGGTGTCACCTTTCCCCTCCTTCCAAAGAGGATGGTATGCAACAATTTGACCGTGTCATCTGGTTTCTTTCTTGATAACTTGTATGCAACTGAAACAGAAAAGCAGTTGAGGAAATGAGGATGTATTCATCTGTACACCTTCAGAGCTCCACAACAACGGAATTAAATGTATATAACTGCATAAATTATACGAAATATTTTTCCTCTTTTCAGAAACTGCAGATAATGTAATGCACCAAAACAAACTTCTCAACTCTATTCGGGACAACACAGACTATTTGGAAAAAGGCACGGCTTCAGTATCTTAATTAAACATAAAATAAATATCACAAATCTGCTACTCCACAAAATATTAACCAGACGAATTATCAGTTTCTCATGTTGACTAGTCTTGAATTATCAGATACAAATCCTCACTTTCTCATGTTGACTAGTCTTGAATTGTCAGTTTATCACAGTTAACGTATTTACAGTTATGACTTATGACATAAATCTTCAACATCTCTGTTGTGGTGGAAATTGCTTGCCACTAAATGACAACTGCAACAGACAGTTTCATCATTTCCGGGTATTAGAGAACAGAAACGTGCAATATGTTCCATGGGCCTGGTCTAGATTCCTATAGCATAATTTATAAAAGAGAGAATTAATTCAGCCCAATTGCAAGGCTCAATTCTCATACACAGGGAGGGGGGAGGATAACTACATTCAGATTAATAATAATCCATTATCTACAAACAATGTCGTTCTCAAAATCCATTAGCAAGTACATCTCTTTTTGCAGGAAAAAAATTGTATAAAAATTATGACCACCCCACCTTCCTCCCCCTGGAAATTATAAGTAAGCTCATTCTACCAAAATTTAATAACTAAAATACATAAATTTTGTTTTGAAAAAGTTTCCGTCCTGAGTCCTTCCATTTTCTGGACAATTTTAAAGAATATATCAGAACAGGCCGATACTATAAAACTATCACCGGGGCAGGCTTAAAGGATCTGAGATTCAAAAGTAAATAAATAAATAAAATTTAAAAAAAAATTACAAACCAAATGCATTAAGTTACAGCAAAAAGATGATCACTCTAATGCTATGAACGGCAATTTCTCTACCATCTCTTAAAAGATGAGTTACATTCAGATATATACAGTTGGCAGGGTATAGAAAAATGCCTCAAGGCTCATCTTTTGGTCGGTTTTGAGGCTTACACCTCCATTTCTAGAGGCAGAAGCCTCAAGCCACACGCCTCATTAGCAGAAGCCTCAAGAGATCGGAAGACTCATTAATGGAAAGGCGTGTCTAGGGCCACTCCTTGTTTCAAAACATTCTGTTAATCGTCTGGGGCCACTCCTTGTTTTGAAACACTACAGTATTGAATGTGTTCAGTCACTCATTTTAATTCTACAAGTTGACTTGTTATGGAAAAATTCAATTTAATTAATATTGAAAATTAACATATTTTTATTACTTACTAATAATATATTTTTATATTATAAACTAACCATAGCCTATAGGAGATATTTACCCTATTTATGTCTTCGTATTGTTGCATTAAGCTAATAACACATTGTTTGGGATACCTGCATTTTGCATATGATTAAGCACACATATTCTTATACTCACATTTCTAAATTTTTTTTTCCTTTTTCCCCCTTGGTGAGGCTTACATCTCACCTCACAAAGTAACAATGCCTTGGTACTTTTTGCCTTTTCAAATTATGACAGTTAAAGCATTTATATTCAAGTCAAGGTTTACTGATTCATTATGAATATATCAGGCTCACAATCATCTCTAAGATATAAAATGCCTGTGAATGCTGGATATGCTGATAGACTACATGAAATAAGGTTCTTTACTAAAACATGCATTATCAGCCCAAAGATTTAACGAGCCAGAAAACCATAGCTACGAGGGGAATGATCCATAGTCCACCATTTTACTAAGTAAAGTATACCTATTGAAGAAATTGAAATCCCCAACTCTTAAGTACAAAATACAAAATCAGTTAATTAGTCTGGTACACATTATATTCAGCATGGATAGGTTAATGCTACAATATCAGACAAAAATGAGTGACTCGGTCAAAATGACAAGAGCAAGCCCACCATATGCATTGGCTCCCACTAGAGTTAAAGTGTAAGAATCATATCACCTCAACTATCATTGCAGACTGTAATTTAAACTGCATCTGAATACATATCTATATTGGAGACAAAGAAAACATAAGAAAAATTTACCATTCGGGATATCTTTTAGTGCAGTTCCACGACCCTGCAACCAACATTATCATGTCACAAAGTACATTTTGATCAGAAGACCATTGAGATACTTATTCACAAAAGGTAAAACTGTCAAAAAGGGGGGAAGTCAGAATAGCGAATCATAAAACCGCAGACTCTTCCGATCTCAAGGAATTCCTTAGAAGCATCTTTCTCAAAGATAGCGACCAGCCTTTCTACAGATTTCCGTTCCCGTACAGGGCGCTCAATTGCATAAGGAGTAGTAATTTTAGGCTCCTCCTTTTTCCTGCTGGGGGTTCTAGACTGTTTTGCCTTTTTCTCTTCAGGGGTTTCTGGCTGCTCGTCATCAGCTTTCTTCTTATTTTTGTCTTTCGGTCCAGAACGACTTTTGGTTCTAGGTCGCTTCTTCAAGCCTTTCTCCTTGTGCTTCTCTGCCTCTACCTTCTCTGCTCTTACTTCATTAACATCCTTTTCAACCTTGTCGTCAGCCTCATCATCAGGTTTTTCGCCAGACTGGTCTTTCATTCCCTCACCTTTGGTTTCTTCCTTATCTTCTTCTCCTTTTGCTTCTAGTTTCTCTTCTTCTCCTTTTGCATCTTCTTTATCCTCTTCTCCCTTTGCATCTTCTTTATAATCTTCTCTTTTTGCTTCTACCTTCTCTTGTTCTCCTTTTACATCTTTTTCTTCTCCCTTTGGTTCTTCCTTCTCTTTTTCATTTTTGTTTACTTCATTTTTTTCTTTTTCTCCTTTTCCATCTTCTTCTTTTTCACCCATTCCATTCCCAGCTTCTTTTTCTTCGATTTCTTTTTCAGCTTTTCCATTCTCTGGTTCTTTTTCTTCATTTTCTTTGCTTTCTTTGATCTGTACTTTCTCCACATCCCTATTCTGCGCAACGTCTTTCCCCTCATCCCTTTTATCTTCTTCAATCTCAGTTAGTCCACTATGTTTCTTATGTTTCTCCTCTGTCACAACCTTGCTCTTTTCCTCTGGCGTAGCACTCCCGTCTGTAGCAGCCTTGGGCTTATCAGTCTGGATATCCTCCTCACCCATGATCAATGAAACTCAAAGACTGAAACTTATCCTACAACCTTTTTTTAACTCCGATGATTCAAATTAAACTGCATAAAGAAAATATAGGAAAATACCGCACTTCATGAGAAACTAAATTCGGAAATGATAAAAGATTGAATGCAGAAACCAAAGAGAAATCACAAAGCATGTAAATAACGAGCACAATTTTAAACTTAAAGAATTATAAAAATTGAGATAAGAAAGAACTCAAGAACCAGTAGCATGAACTGTTTTAAGAAAAAGGTTGAACATGCAGACCTGAATTGGGAAAAGAAACTCAACTTCCTAGCAAACATTTATGTAGAAGTAAACATAAATGCGAAATTATGTTTAAACATTACAAGCCCTAATCCACAGCGTTCTAAAAGACTACCGCATAGATTTAACTCGTAGGCAACGTAAAAGAATCAAACCAAGAGCGGTTAAATAAAACAAACAGAAGCAAAAAAAAAAAAAAAAACCGAAATTCTGGAAACATAATCCAGAACCCTAGGTGGCAAAACTACAATTTCTGTACATTATGAACACATGAAAAATTCATTACAAACGCCATAAACACAAAACATATCCAAAAGTCAGAAAAAAATTCATGTAAAACTGACCACTTACAGAGATTTGAGCGCTGACTTCAGAGATTCTACAAGCAAAGCTCACTCAGTTATTATGCTTCTCATTCACAGTTTCTTTCAATTTCATAGCGGCCAGTAGGGACACCATTTATGGGGAGTACACTTATAGCGGACTCGAAATCCGGATTTTAAATCGATTTTAATGCCATGTCGGATATCAGTGTGAGCGACACTGGGCGGAATTCTAATCGAGGATCTGAATCGACGGTCGAGAACCGGCATTCATAAAGGTACGGCCAAGATTGAACTGTCCGTTGACTCACGGTTTATTTTCATGTTTTCTGTTGTTCTCTTGCATTTGCTCCGCCCAGAAGCAAAACCAGCCCTCGTGCTGAGGGTATCTTGACGTCATTTAAGCGAAAAACTTTAAAATTAAATAAAATATTTCCTCTCCCCAATGTATCAAAAAAGAATAATAATATAATAAAATAAAAAAGAGATAAAAAGAAGGAATAAATAAATAGATAAAATCATGTTAGGTTTCTCAACTGTTTATGAATATTATTTATGGATTTAATATAAATTAGTTGACAAATTACAAGGTGATATAATTATATTGACCATTTAAAAAATACTAGCTATTTTTTGATGTATGAGCATAAATTATTATGAAAATAGATTATTACATTGTAACAATAGAATATCAGCAAAATAGATTAAGAACTTATATGTGTGTTTAAGAGTTCAATTTAATTAACAAGTCGTGGCCCTTTGAATTTACAGTGGTAATCCTAAAGTACCAAAAAATTATTCAAAAATAAAATCAGTTTGAGTTTACATTAATAAAAATTTTGACAATTTGTTTAAATATGACATATTAGACTTAAACAAAAATTAATTTAACAATTCTTACCACTTCAATCAACTATGTCAATATGTATACTACACGGACAAGTCCTCAATCCTTTAATTATATATTTTTATCCTCAATCCTTTAATTATATATTTTTAAAATCATATAACAGGGATTCTATCTATCGTGAATATAGATCAGAATCAAACTAGTTGTTGAACTAATTATTTATTTATTTTTTTTAATTTACTCAGAGAACTCAATTTGATGTTCAAGAAAACATCATCTAGGCACATACGTATGTTATGTCGACTATATTGTCACAAACATGTGTGTATAGCATGCAAGATTCATCGTGTTAAACTTGACCTCTATAACCAGTATGATTCAAGCAACATATATTTATATGGTTAATAAGATATTATGTTTTTATATATTACGTCACCGTTATATCAATAAGTATCAAGCATCCCCGCTCATCAGAAGTCATTCGTTGACGGTTCAAATAGGTTCAAGGTCTCTATTGGTTTCTTGAGCCTTGAGGGTATACTTAAAAATTTCAACATAATCGTCTCGCACTTGTTTTTAACTCTTAGTCAAGAATAATATATATATATATATATATATATAGACACACAGTGTATCCTCCTTTTCAGTAAAATTTGTTTAGGCCCCATATGGTTTTGATTTTATGGGAATTGATTTCCTGAAAGTTGATTTTTTAAAAGAAAAGTTACAAATTTATACGTAGATTGTTTTGATAAATAAATGTATGGATAAAAATAAGTTTGAGTGAAAATTGATCTTAAGAAAATCAAAACCACGCTGGCTTAGAGAAAACAAACAGTGTGGAAGCCAAACTTCAAAAATTCAATGGCTCTGACCATTCTAATTGAAAAAGACTTTGAACCGATAAATTTTATATTGTCAGACTTGGGTGGAAATTAATAAAACTAGAATTGGAATCATATTCAAAGGGAGGAAAAGAATGAAAAAATTGAATTGCTCGAGGAGCAACACAGTCCATACACTTGTTCAAACTTTTGATTTATTAATGTCGTGTCAAATTAATTTGTATTACCAGCTACTTACATGATATGAACAAATATTGTCATAGATATTCAACTGTAGACTTCTATATATTTTATTATTATTATCATTCTTATTACTTATTCATCAAGTTTAATTTTTGGTCAAATTTTATTATTCTCCCATCACTTGCATGTTTGTCAATTCGAGTCAATAGTTCTTGCAACCGTGTTCCTTGGATAAGAAATCTTGTTTAGATGTATAAAATGAAGTAAACCTCAAACGTTTTCCATGTCATGACCAATTCAATTTCTCATTCTTGCAAATACTTTGCAATATTCAACATTCAAAGCATGTGTCAAAGTCAAGAAAAGATTTTCCAGGATCGGTATTTTTATATATAGAGTGATGAATATTTTTGTGTATATATAGACAAACATCAACTCCAACTACATTAACAAATTTTCCCCTTTTTTTTCTTGTTGAACAAATTGAAGAAGATGATGAGGGCTCCAAATGTTTCTGTATTTGTAGTAGTGTTGCTTTTCCTCCTAAGCATTAAGCCGAGAGAGTGTACTCGAATTCTAAATGATAGAGAAAACAAATGGATGAAAACTAAACAACCTCTTCTGTTGCCATTGTTGCAGGGCGGAACTCCTTCACCTAATGGTTGCGGCTGGACTGGTGGTGGTGGTGGTGGCCGCCCATGCAAAAGCGCCATTAGCGAGAAGAACTATGCGGGCCGTGTTATGGTTCATCCTCCGCCTCTTCCACCACCACCACCTTCTGTTGCTACAGATGTATATCCAAAAAAAAGTATTCAATTCGGGGTGGCAGCTGATGATCGCAAGTGAAACTACCAGTTCCTTGACACAGATGAAAGCATTCTCTTGAAGGCGTTAACAACCATTTTAATTTTTAACCAAAAATCCTTCAGTGTGGAAGTTAGAAGCTAAACCCCTTCTCTTTCTCTCTTTCCTTTTTCTTTTGTTAAATGATTTTTTTCTTGATTTATTCATTCTTGTATATGTAGTTTTTTGGTGCTTGATTTGTAGAGATTTCTTTTACAATAAACAAAAAGAGAATTGAAATTAGATTCTCCTATCTTAGGAATATGCAATTGTTGTGTGCAGTCATGATGATGCTATCAAATGCATTCGTCCCTCCCTACATTTCCCCTCCTGACAAGTGACGAGTAGTTACTGCAGTTGATGAATAATTTTATTTGGACAAAAATGTACAAAATGTTTGATAAAATAGACATATGAACCATTTAATTACAATTGATTTAAAAGTAATTATGTGATATGTTGAAACATAGGATCACGTTATGTGTATCTTGTGTTAAAATTTTTATAAGTCTTTTTGTTCAGAGTAGAACAACTATGTAGTATTGCACTTCTCGTGGGAAAAAAATATTATGACGTGGCGCAAGCAATTGTAAGGCAATATATGTAAAATACTCAAAAACTCAAAGTGGAGGTAAGTTTTTTTTTTTTTTTAAATATAGTTTAGAGGTAATAATTGTGATTCGAACCCAAATCAAATAAACTCGATAAGGGGTGCTTTTGTCATTAAAACAAGTCACCTGATCAAAAAATGGAGGAATAAATTTATTATAAATACAATTGAATTGGCCGAACCTGCTAATTAAGCACTTTGCTTTAATTGTGCAATTAATACTTGTGCAAAACCTGTGCATTTTGACCTATGGCACTGGATCAAAATTTCTGCTTTCCAAATTTAAAGATGCCTTTGATTTGCAATATAGAACATGATTGTTTATGATAAAGGACCAATTATATAAATCGATCCTCTTATTTAGGCCAAAAAGACCAAATTAAAAACACCAATATAATTTTTGTTAAATATAAAACACTAATTTAATTACTTCATCATGATGTATTAAAGATGAAAAACCAAATGGAAATCCTCATAAAATAAAATAAAATAAAATAAATCAATAATATAGATTATTTATAAGCAACAAAAATAAATAAATCATTATTATCAGTTAATACTACCTCTGTCTCTAAAAGATAGTTTACTATTCAATTTTCGTCCGTCGTAGAAAGATAGTCCACTAACCATATTAAACATGTATTTAATGTTTCATTTTCATATGTGTCGCTAATTAATTATTTTTATTCAACTGGCTAGACATTGAAAGTCTTTCAAAAAATTAATGTGACATAAGGGTATATGTGGAAAACTAAAATAAAATTTAATGTTTCAACTATATTAACTATTGTTTCTTAATTCACGTAAAATTACCTACCGGACTATTTTTGTGGAACGGAGGTGGTATCATTGTTTTTCAATTCTATTATATAAATTATGTTGTGCACAAGAAAATGAAATAACTGCACATAATCAAATCAACAAATAATTAAACATAAAAGAATATCTTGCAATTATTTCACAACAATAAGACATTCACAAATAAAACCTAATAACTATCATTCAATAAGAAAAAATGGTAACTTATGTACCTGTTGGATCGAGAAGAGGACAATGATGCCGTAAGAAATAAGCTTGTTTACAACTAATTAAAGAGAAAACCAAATTAGTTTTTCCTCAAAGCATAAGACGTACTTGAAGTGATTGGACTAATAATCTAATGCCGGACTACTGGTAGTATTATACCGTTAGATACTTACGTGATATGGGTGCTATCTAACACGTCACATCATAGAGTTTGATATGATATGCCAGATGACACACTATATAAGCGTCTGGCTGCATTATACCGCCCAATGTCTAGCATTAGATATTTACAGAAGTCATTGGAGAAAATTTATAGTCTTACTAATTTCCCTCGCTTCTTGTCAATGACAACCTTTTTTCAATAAAATAAAATTCAATGAAAATAAACAAAACTCTATAATCAGTGTTTGTACGTCTGAGCAATAAATTTCATGATCTTAATAGATACATGCATTATATAAAGAAACACGTAAGATATCTACGTATGTTTGACTAGCCGATCTTGAAGTCATGGACGGAGCTATATGTGGCATGAAGCCCGGAAAGCCCAAAAGAAAATTTCTGAAGAGTTTAATTAGGATACAAAATTGGATTAGTAGGTAAACCAATTCCTTTAACCTTGTACTTTTAAAAACAGGATGAGGTTGTCTCCTTTTACAAATCAAGTGTAAATTATATTAATTAAAAAAACATCATTCTTTCCCCTCCCAAGTCTCTCAAATGTTGTGTAGCTTCTTCGTCTTGCCAACCAGTCACCATCACGCCACCACCGTAACATTCTATTTCAACCATTGCCGATGAGGTTGGCTGATTTCATGATGTTCGACGTTCTATCATTTTCAGATCTAGACTTGGAGCTTTGATTAACAAATTTGGGGGTGAAATTTATAAAACTAGGCATTGACATTTCCTTTTTTCTCCAGTGAGTTTGGCTGATTTGGAGACCTAATTGTTATTCTCTAATTTTTTAGATTACGATTGGGGCTTTGATGAACGAATTTGGGGCAAGATTTAGATTCTAATTTCGCAATTTTAGATCTTGAAATTAGGGCTTTCAATGAATATGGGGCATCCAATTAAGGTTACAATTAAGTTTCAAATTTTTGGGGAAAATTCGGTTTCTTTCCATATTAGAACTGTCAGTATGATTTCATAAGTAATTTTATGTTGATCTTGTGAATTTTTGCCTTTTTATGGTTAAAAGTTGTGTTTGTGTAATTTGTGCGGCGATTTGTGACTCGCTGGAGTTCCGCCAGTTTGACGGGTAGTGTTTGCAGTAGCACGATGGCAGTGTTGTGATAGACAACTAATGACCCGCCTGAGTTGGAATAGATCACTCGCTAGAAATATCACTGTGAATCGCGGGAGATATCACCAAGATTGGCCAATGAAGGGTCACACTATGTGACTCACTAGTGACGGATCACACTGTGTTAGTCGCATTGTGGCTAACCCTAATGTCACAATGGACCACCTGTTATTTCAAAATTGTACAACATGTTCTTGATTTTTGTGAAGTGTGTGTGAAATGTTTGTATTTTCTAGGGTAAATTTCACAAAAGGTCTCCATTCTTTACAAAAAGTAACAATTTCATTCCTAACCTTTTTTTCAAAGTTGTAGGTCCCCAACCTTTCAAAAATATGCACAAAATGTCCCTATATACTATTTTTGTCAATTTTTATTGTAGATCGGAAG